>MJUU01056187.1:5782-27984 GCA_002080025.1 Modiolus philippinarum
ATGTTAAAACTATGTTTCCCGCTGGCGGCCATCTTGGATTAGGTATGGATCTGTCGGATACAATTTTTAAAGGGGACCACCCAAGGACTATTGTGACAAAATTTGGTTCCAAATGGCCCAGTGATTTCAGAGGAGAAGACCTTTGAATGAAAAGTTTATGCCGGACAGACAGACGACGGACGGACGACGGACACCAAGTGATGGCAAAAGCTCACCCTGGCATAGCCAGATGAGCTAAAAAGACAATTGGATGACTTCGACGATGCATATATCGACGATGCATATATCTCCTCAATTTCCATTTGACTGAGAATAGTGGGTTAAAACATGTCTAATTAACCTAAGCCTCCGTAGATTCTCATACTGACATGCTAGAATGTTCGGGTTGCACGAAGTTGAAGCATGAAATTTCTATTTTTATGACCAATCAAAATACAGTTTAGCAGATTCCCCTTAAAAATAGGCTAGCCCAAAATATTGTTTGTGACAAAAATAGGAGCCAAAGACGTGGTATCTTCCAAAATTCACCGAGGCATTTATTATCTTTTTATACCATTGGAAAGATCTTTTTTTTGTATAAAACACATATATGAAGATGTTAGCACAAAAAATTAGGAAAGTTATCTACTCAATAAAGAATTTCACCGTTTGTTGAGCGTCGCATCGTGCAAAAAATAATAAAATGCTTTTATGGAATGTTTTAAGTAATTCTTGGAACTGAATATTCACTGAAATATTCCCTGCAAGGATTTGTGAATATTGATTTTCTCTGAAGCTATTTTCGTTTGATTTTTTTTTTTTTTACTTGAAAGTTATTAATAGCATGCTATTTATAGGTCATCACTCACAAAGATTAACCTTGACCTTGACAATTAACCAAATTATGCAATTTTAAGGCTGATATTTGTGTAAATTATTTAATAAGTAAAAAATTATTTTATATTACATGATCTTTTAACTACTTTGAGTTCTGACAGTAACATATAACTCACGGTGTTCATACAAATTGTAAGTTATTTTCTGCCATACGCATAATATTTTTAAAAGATATCCTCTCGATCTTTCGACTATTTAAAATATGAAAGCAAGCTTTTCCAAATAAAAAACTGCACTTAGAGATGATTACTTTGTATACACAAGTAGATAAATATTGACAAGTACAATTAACAACAGCAGGTGAGTTAATCTTCTGTTTATCAGTTTCTCGGACATCTGTAATGTCGGCGATGTCAGAGTTGTTGTCGGACATTCACCCTGTTTCACCCACAATTCACTGACGTCGGATTTGAGAGATTTTTAACTGAATGCCTCTGTTTGTACTGTAGCTATTTCTTCTGAAAAATTTATGTTATTTTCAATGTACCCAAACCTTAAAGGGAGACCATTACCCTCCCCTTTTAACATATTTTACACTGTGACATCAAATTTTTTTTTGGTGATGTTTTGTCATGGATGCTGCCGTTGACCAATGAAAACAAGAGAAGGGGGCAGTTGGAAACGACAGCTTATCCCCTCGCCCATTTATTGATGTTTGTCTAGTAATATAAGCACTCAAGGAAGTTGTACCATTCAAGATCTGGCTTGTTACTTAAATCTGAGCCAGTCATGCAAGAAATGTAGTGACCTTATTTCAATCAGGAGCCTCATTACTAAAGCATATGTATCTACTGATGAAAGATTAATCTTCTGCAAGTTGTAGTGTCTAAAATCCAGTCTGTAACAAAAACTTTATCCTGAGTCACTCATGCATGAATGTAGGTCAAACTGACCTAATTTTTATCTGGAGCTTTGTAACTTTACAAGATACATCTACATACAAAATATTATTCTTCTACAAGTTGTCGTATCTAAAATCCAAGCTGTAACACAAACTTTAACCTAAGTCACTCATGCATGAAACGTAGGTCAAAGTGACTAAATTTTCATTTGGAGCTTCCTAACTTTACAAAACAACTCTACATATAAAACATTATTCCTCTACAAGTTGTTATATCCCAGATCTGGACTCTTACAAAAACTTTTAACCTAAGTCACTCCTGCATGAAATGTAGGTCAAAGTGACCTAATTTTTATCTGGAGCTTCATAACTTTACAAGATGCATCTACATACAAAATATTATTCTTCTATGAGTTGTAGTATCCCAGATCTGGACTCTTACAAAAACTATAACCTAAGTCACTCATGCAGGAAATGTAGGTCAAACTGACCTTATTTTAACCTGGAGCTTCGTTACTTTCCAAGACACATCTACATACAAAATATTATTCCTCTACAAGTTGATGTATCCCAGATCTGGACACTTACAAAGCTTTAACCTGAGTCACTCATGCATGAAATGTAGGTCAAATCCACCTATTCTATAACCTCAACATGCTCAAGTACTCCTCAAGATGCATCCATGGACAAAACATTGTACATCTACCACTTGTTATTCAAAAGATATGTGGTCTTAAGTTTGAACGAACGGACAAATAGACGGACGAACTAACGGACGAACGGGCAAACGCTATATCCCCTCCCAAAACTTCGTTGGGCGAGGGGATAATAAACAGTTCTGATTGGCCATCAAATGAGTTGAGATTAGTGCATGTGTTCCCATCTCAAGTCAGTCATCTCACACATGAAATAACCATTTACGGAAGAATAGAACGTCTCTTTCTAGATGACATTCTATGAACTTACCCAAGCCTAACAGTTGATGAGGTGCATTTCCTCCTGGGAGAAAACTATCACCACTTTCTGTGGATGCTGAGGCTGCTTCTATCTGTGACTGTAACTAAAATATATAAATATCCAGTTACACATTCTGTCTTGCTATATTTACATGTATTCCAATTCAAAGTTGAACTTACTGCAAAACTTCAAATACAAGTTTGTGAATAAGAAACTGATATTTCTGTTAAAATGCTTACACTTTTAATTCAATGAGGAAAGCTTTTAAATGATGTATTAAGATGAAGTTTTTAAAATTTCTCTAATGATATGTCAAGTTTAAATCGGTTTTGACCCGTTAGATAAATTTTCTTTATTTAACGTATGTAGAATAAAGCTCAGTGCTATTTCCCGCCAAATCTATTCGGAATACAATTCTTGGCGTTTATCATTTATCATTGGAGAAAAAGATTACACCACTTTATTATTTTATCCACTCTCAATAGTAAAATTTGAAAATTTGAAAATGCTCGGCAAGCCTCGCAATTAAAATTTCAAAATTTAACTATCTCTGGTGGATAAAATATGGTAATGAACGGGTTCTTGTGGTGTAATCTATATTTGTTCAAGTTATTCTAATTCCTCTGGATTTATCCCTTATTTCTTTCCCTCCTGTATAGCTCTATACTTACATGATATTGGCTTTCTTTTTAGATCCATTGGTAATTTGTTCTCTATCAGGGCTTTTCCAGAAAAAAATGTACAGGGGGGCAGGAACGCAAATTATTTTTTTTTTACCTTGGTGGGGGGTGTTAAACTTAACTATACTTATTGCTTATACCTGAAAAAATAATTAAAATTATGGTGGTGGTACCCTAAATTATGACTGGCGTTCCTGCCCCCCTGTACATTTTTTCCTGGAAAAGCCCTCAGCTTTTACACATATTTCGGTTTATGGATTCCAACATATTTTGATTTGATCCAGTGTGCGAAATTAGCGGTAGCCTTATAGACAATGTTTATCAAAATTGACCTCCAGCTACCTTGTCATTATATTGCATAGATCTAATGTCTATGACAAATTTGTTCTGTATGAAAATAATATAGTGACTTGGTCTTTGACATTTCGATTGAGGTCTATGCAGGTTTACATCCTGGTAAACCTACTGTATATGATACATTACAAAATACTTTCAAACACTTGATCTGTACTGAAGGTACATAAGTTGTCAAAATGTGCATATGCAGAAACTAAATTCACAGTAACTTCGGTCTCATAAGTTGTCGAAATGTGCATATGCAGGAACAAAATTAACAGTAACTTCTGTACTGTATATTTAAAAGAAAAAATTTCACTTTGTTGTAATTGTATCAAATGCAATATGAGTTATCTATTTCCCTTTTTAAATTAAAACCTCTTGTTAATAATTATCTCTGTATGTATTTCCAGTATACATTTATTCGTATTTATTTTTTAGCCATTCACCACACATAGGGGAGGGTTTGGATCCAAGAAAACAAGCTTAACCCCACCACAATTTTTGCGCCTGTCCCAAGTCAGGCATATGTCGGTCATTGGCTTGTACTTGTCTTCTTATAAAATTTTAGTTTCTTGATATTTGGGTTATTGGATGNTGATTTATTCACCTTTTTACCTTTTTGGGGCCATTTAGGGCTTGCTATATGGTGTGAGGTTCCTCACTGTGTTGAAGATCGTACAGTGACCCCTAGATGCTTTGTTTTGGGTCGTTTTAACCTGGATATGGGATGTTGTCTCCTTGACATTTACCCCATTTCCTTTCTTTTTCACATTTTAATGATAAAATGACTTACACCAGTAGTCGGTACTTCTGACTGTTGTACAAGGCCTTGGCGAACTAAAAACTGGACAAAATCCTTGGCACAGTTTGCTTGTGCATCTTTTTTATTTGTGGAGTTCCCTACACCTATGTAATCAAATCCCTCCACTCTAACCTGAAAAACATCAGTAAGGCAAAGACAAGTTATTTCTATGTAGGACGTCAGCATGCTAATTGAAATTGTGTAATTTTCAAAGAAAGAAAAAAGAGATATTTTCCATTTTTGCAATTAAAATGGTTGTTTAATGATGAATTGAGGAGGAAAAAGTATGTATTCCTCATAGAAAAGTGTTTTATAAAGACCCAGCATTAAGAGAAATGGGAATGAGCAATATTGAAAAGATATCATCACTAGATTCAATTTAATTCTGAAAACTGACTTTAAATGAGCATTTGAAGCTTCAAAGTATGCATACCTGCCAACTTTTGAAAATCTCCATGGGGGTTTTTATGCGTGACCTTCCTTTTCAGTCGTATGAGATTTAGCGGCGTTTTGCGCGAAGTTTTTTTTGGGTCTTATACTTGATGCTCTTTCTTATCAAATACAAACATCTAGGTGTTATAGAAGGCTTTACTTTTTATTGAGGGAGGCAAGACATTCCCATTTTATTGTGTTTTGAGCATTTCTGCTGGTTCTTAAATATTTTTGGTCAAATAAATCAGTTGTGAACTGTTTTTGGACCATTTGGTGTTTTATGTTCTATTAAATTTTAACTTAGTTTTAACTGTTTAAGGGAAACAAAAAGCAGTGCTTGCTGTTAATCATTATGTTGCTGTTATTTGAATTTACAGTTGACTGTTTTTGGGAAAATTAAAGATTATGAGTTTGTTAATGCAACCACTCTCTCTCTCCTTTATTATTTGCCTGATGTACATTTACTGCATTTCTCCTTTTATTCCAATCTTCAATAAATAAAGCAAGAATTACATATTTTCAATTTTTTTTTTACCTTTTATGATTCAGTCAAAAGTGTGGTGTTCTGGGATTTTGAGTGACCTTTTGTGCATTACAGTACCAAAATGTATGTTAATGTCGTTAATGCTACTCAGTTCAACTATGCAAACTCTGCATTACGGGGAACTTGCAAGGACATAGTCAATCGCACAGCCATCCACGGAACTGTCAAGTGTGGTGCTTGAAGCTCGTTGTTTCAGGGATTGTGAACCTTGATTCATAACTCAAGAACTGTTCAATATGATTGCCGGTGGTCCATCCATTTACATAACTTTATTTACGTAGCCGAAGCCTTAAAATCAACAAAAAATCCACCAAACTCGTCATATTTACGACTGTTTACACGCCGGCTCCAATCAGCTGTTTTTCAAGCGAATATCACGTGACTGATGTAAAACCGATTCTGATTGGCTAATATCGAGAATCTGGTTAACTCCTTTTCGAGAATTTGGATTATTTCCCTTTCAACGGTCAAAATCGTGTAAACAAACATTTTTTCGTGTGAATTTCTTCAAAATCGTGTTTTATGCCAAATTTTTGTTTCACGATCGTGACATTGTGACAGAAGGTTAAAATCGTGTAGATCACGCCAAAATCATGAAAGTTGGCAGGTATGAGTATGTTCTTATCTCATGGCCCTAACCGTTTCGGAAAAAGGGGCCATTGTTATTTTCAAAAATTCTTTTCTTTGCTTTTTGTTATATTTGTTCGTTTTCCTCATACGCTCCTTCATTTCAAAAATAAAGTTGATGCCAAACAGAGAATTAAATTGGTTTGGCCTAACCAACAATTAAGTTTCAATCCTTATGGCACATGGTCCCCATCACCTAATTTTGCAAGGACGCTAACCAACCATCAGAGGGCTAGATGATCCTACAATGTAAAGTGACCAAGATCTGGCCTCAAATGCAAGTCTATCAAGTGGAAAATGTAGATCAAAGTGACCCAATTTTGACTAGATGGTGAACTACAATCTGAAGCTTGCATACATTAGGTCAGATATTGATGATTCTTACATGTATGATGACTGAATGCAAGAAGCAGAAAATGTAACGGTAGGTTTGTTTGCAAGCGGTTTAACACGACTACTTTCCGCAGTATTTCAGCCATATCATGGCAGTCAGTTTAAGTGATAGAGGGAGTCTGAGTACCTTAACAACCAATCTTAGGCAAGTAAATGACATACTTTTATCACGTAAGGTTCCAAGTCGATTGCAACTTTAAACTGGATTACAAAGCTTGAGGAGAACTTGCAAACCAGACATGATGCACAGTGACTCAAATATGAACTCGGATGTAAATCTTAATGTTTGTCAAAATAAAATCGAAATGCTGATCACTATTTGAGTGGGGGTACATGAACTCTTTGACCTTAAAGATCAGAGTATGTTTTGAGGGCACATAGACATATCAATGATCTAACTTCATTTTTCAAAAGGGCTTCAACAATTGGGCAGGTAATTGCAAGCACCCAATCAAATTACATGACACACTTGACTACTTATTTGACCATAACACCAGAATATAAAACATGTTCATTGATCTTCTATAATAAATTATTTAAATGTATATGCATGAAAGTTTTGATTTGTGAAATTGTACAAGGTTAGCAAGTTTTGTAATGTACATGAACTACCTGCTCTATGCTGAAAATTGTAACTTGTATTATGAGTCGATTATTAATTAATTCCATTTGATTCTAATATTAAAGCTTGTCGTTCATTATAGCCAGACATTGGTTTGTTGGATCTTGTTGTATATAAATCCCGGTTTGTGTTTTGATCATGTTTAAATTACATTAAGGAGGTTCGCTCCTCATGTTTTGGGATTTTTGTCAGATTTTCGGTATCCTCGGGTTTTATCCATTTAAAAGCATTATATTTTTTTGCCCATCGACACCCTTATTTTTTTTCATAATTTCATTTTATACATTTTTCTGAGCATTGTTTAAAAATTTCATTGAATTCTATTTATTTTGTCACATTCGTTTATGGTCAAACCTTTCTAATGTTAATCCTATGAACAAACAGAGGAGTTCAGTTTCCCGCCAAATTTTCAATCACTTAAATCTCAAAAACGAGATCATCAACCTATAAATTTTTGTCACTTAAATTACTTCTTTTTTAATTTTCTAACAGAAAATCATGTTTATTTGAAATCCTATTTATTTTCAAATGGAGTAGCGAACCCCCTTAAGAGATAATTCAAGGACATACCAGCTTAGAATTGTTTTACACTGGGTGGCAATTTTTGTAAGGGATAGTCAGAACTTGGTTTCTTTGGATCTTGTCATATATAATCCTTGTTTGTATTTTGATCATGTTTAAATTTAATAAAAAGACAACGGCAGTAGAATACCGAAGGAACAAATGGGTAAAATTTACAAAAATCGAAGTCCAAAGGCATGGCCAAAACAAGAACACAGAAAACCAGAGGCTCCCAGGAGCCTGTATCGCTCACCTGGCTTTAAGTTGCCACAATCAAGGACATTGCAAGTTATACAGTTGATCTTCAGTTTCTCAAACTTTTGTAGCTCAAACACCTGCAATATCTTGACCTGTTTTTAGAGTCTGATGATGTTTTACTATATTTCTTTGTTGGGCTTTTTGACAAAAAACGTTCTTGCTAAGAACCACTTTCAACACCACTTTTGAAGTCGAGAGGTCATTTTGTGAATGGCAGTCAACAAACAATCTTCAACATAGGTTTTGAAGTCGCAACATCAATATCTACTTGGAAATAAAATTTCATTTAAATCAGACAATGTTGAATTTTCCCGCCTTTTTTGTCATCCATTTTGAAAATGGCAGTCAACAAACAATTTTCAACATCGGTTTTGAAGTCGCAACATCAATATCTTTTTGCAAACCAAATGTCATTGAAATCGGACAATGTTGAATTTTCCCGCCTTTTTTTGGCGGCCATCTTTAGAATGGCGTTCAATGGACAATTTTCAACACAGGTTTTGAAGTCGCAACATCAATATCTACTTGGAAACCAAATGTCATTGAAATCGGACAGTGTTGAATTTTCCGGCCTTTTTGGCGGCCATTTTAAATGGCGGTCAACGAACAATTTTCAACACCAGTTTTGAAGTTGCAACATCTTTATCTGTTTGGAAACTAAATGTAATTGAAATTGGACAATGTTGAATTTTCCTGCCTTTTTTGGCGGCCATTTTGAAAATGGCAGTCAACCAACAATTTTCAACACCTATTTTCAAGTCGCAACATCAATATCTATTTGGAAACCAAATGTCATTGAAATCGGACAATGTTGAATTTTCCCCCCTTTTTTGGCGGCCATTTTGAAAATGGCGGTCAAGGAACAATTTTCAACATCAGTCGCCACAGCATGGCAAACATTTCATCAATTTACACTTAACCTTCATCATCTATAGTTTTGGAAATAAAAGATCAAAAATACGAAAATTTTAAAAATTCGGTGAAAAAAGGGCAATAACTCCTACAAGGGTTTATGGATTTTCTTCAAATTTTAGGGTGGGTAGATCTTGATATGCTGAACATTTTTGCAATTTACACTTGACCTCTATCTGTTACACTTTTTGAAATAAAAAATGCAAAAATTTTGAAAATTTAACGGAAAAAGGGCTTTTACTCCAAGATGGATTTTCAGATTTTCTTCAAAATTGCACAGTGGGTAGATCTCATCATGCTGATCATGTTATCCTTGTCAGATTTTTCATATCTGTAACGGTTTTTGAGTTATTGGCCAAAAACTGCAATTTACCCCTTTGTTCTATTTTTAGCAATGGCGGCCATGTTGTTCGACAGAGGGACAAACTGAACATCAGTTTGAGAAGCCATACCCTGATGATGATTCAGGCTAAGTTTGGTTACATTTGGGCCACAGGTTTCAGAGGAGAAGATTTTTGAAATTGTTGACAGACAGACAGACAGACAGACAGACAGATGGAAAGACAGACGACGGACGCATAGTGATGGCAAAAGCTCACTTGGCCTTTTAGGCCAGATGAGCTAAAAATGACGCCAGACACAAAACAATGATGATAGACAGACAAAAAGCACAGAAACAGAAAGCACAACAGTCAAAACAAAGCACTCACATTGTGAACTCGAGGATAATTCAAGGACACCCCAGTTCATAATTGTTTTACATTGGGTGGCAATATTTGTCAAAATATTTTACCTGGAGTGTTAACGAAAAAAAAACAAACTTAAGAGTCTCCCTGACATTTACAGTACATTTTGGCATTGCTGTGATCTTTGGTTACCTATATAATTGATGCCATAATTGGCATATCCAATAATTGAATGTACCATTTAAGTTACAAGCAAAACTGTAAGCATTACATCAGAACCAGATATTTGTGTTCTTTGTACCTGATGTCACCAGGCATGGTTGTCTTTTCTTGTGCTATCACAATGGCCAAATCGTCTTTTTGGAGTGGAAGTAAGGTAAAAAGTCAGTCTTTGTCACATGTAACTCATATGTTTATCACTTTTTTTACACCTTTAGTAGTCTCAAAGCATATGTAGAACATCATATTAGAATTAAGCAATAACAGTACATTATTTGAATACTGGAGGGAGTCAATCGTAGATTTAACAGCCAAAATGCAGTTAACAGGTGACGCGTAGTTGAGCCTGTAAACAGATATTTTGACCGTCAAATCAAGATTGAAGCACTTGGGTATTCAAATAATGTACTGTTATTGCAATTCTAATGCAATTAAACAATTCCATGTTCTATTTTTAACTTTTGTATTTATAACCATACAAGGAACAAAGACTATACAGGGAACCTACTCTGTCCCAGGTGTGAAGATGATGGAATTAACGGTCAGTTCTGACCTATCAAAACTTCCGTTATATAAATGTTGCACTAGAATCTGCTATTTAGACCTTGGTATGTGTTTGAAACTTGATTAGTTTGACCTTGTACTTCAACCTCTGTTGATATTTTCACCTTGTTTAAAAGTAAAGTAATATATGTACATACCTCACATTTAAACCTTGGTTTGTGTTTCGACCCAGTTTGTCCAAACTCATAACTGGGTGATACTTTTCTTTTACCACACCAAGCATAAAGAAACTGTTTGACATCTCCCATCTGTAAAAATAATGTAAAGAATTAACAGATTAATAATGCTTGACACCTTTTGCAGGACGGATGCCAAGTGATGGCAGAAATTCGCCCCTGGCTGTAGCCAGGTGAGCTAAAAAGGACATCATGGTGACTTCAAGATAAAGAACAACAATAAAAGCGTTGTTCCATTACTTTGTTTTACAATGTATTTGTAGAGACTTTGTCTCATGTGCATTCACTCCATGTACAGGCTTTAGTTTACTTTAGAGGTCTTATCATATTTGGTTAATTTCCGACTGTATTCTAAATATAACCCTAAAACATTATCCCAAACTCTAACTTAACGTAACCAATGTAAATACCAAACAAGTGATGACCCTAAAGGATGTCTCGCCTGTCCCTGCTGGACTCTAATTAATTGATGTGAAATCTAAGTGAAATAATCAGAAATTTGTACATGCTCACTAGACTGTGAAATTGAGGTCAAGGACAAAAGTCACCTGCCAGATTGACATATACTACCCAAGACCAACCTACATTTGTACATACCAAATATTATCAGCCTACCACTTCTAGTTATTGAGAAATGGACTTAAGCAGAAAAAATTAATGTGGCCACTAGACCGCAAAATTGAGGTCAAGAACAAAAGTCACCTGCCAGACTGACATGTACTACCCAAGACCAACCTACATACCAAATATTATCAACCTACCACTTTTAGTATTTGAGAAATGGACTTAAGCAGAAAAACTTAATGTGGCCACTAGACCGTGAAATTGAGGTCAAGGACAAAAGTCACCTGCCAGACTGACATNGTGCTTATTGAACCATGAAAACAAGGTCAAGGTCATCTAAAATATATGCTGCTGGAAAGGTCATCACTTGGTGGTGCTGTGGACCAAAGATGATGTTTGTATGTATTACCCTTGAAAAGTTATGAAGGTTTTAGAAAAAAGTTGACGCCGCCGCCGCCGTCGCCGTCCCCGGATTGCTATACCTATGTCTCGCCTTCAGCCACTTTCGTCGCAGGCGAGACAATGAAGTACATTTGTGTAACTGAATTGAGAGATCATGTATTTTCAGCAATAACTTATTTAAGAGGGTTTGCTACTCCATTTGAAAATAAATAGGATTTAAAATAAACATGATTTTTTGTTAGAAAATTAAAAAAGAAGTAATTTAAGAGAAAAAAATTGATAGGTCGATGATCTCGTTTTCGAGATGTAAGTGACTGAAAATTTGGCGGGAAACTGAACTCCTCTGATATTTCATAGGATTAACATTACCAAGGTTTGACAATATATAACTGTGACAGAATAAATAGAATTTAATGAAATTTTGACAGGATGTTCATAATGATGTATAAAATAAAATTATGGAAAAAATAAGGGGGTCGATGGGCAAAAAATTATAATGCTTTTGAGTGTATAACATGTATAAATCCTGAGGATCCCGAAAATCTGACTAAAATCCTAAAACATGAGGAGCGAACCTCCTTAAGTTATCAAATGTTGATTTCTTGAAAATGTCCACCTTTGATAACATATTTTTCTCAAACAAATAAGTCTTTCCCATATGGTTTGGAATCTTAACTGTGTAATTACCTATCAATTATAAATGCGCAAAGACAGGAAATACATGTACATGTGCCAACCACCATAAAGATAACACCCTTGGGAAATTAAATCTCAATTATCTTTGAAACAGTTCATCAAAATCAATTAGACAAGGCATCATTAGATTGAGTTCGGTTTGAACTACTTTATACATGTGTAATAATAGACTTAACTGTAACCACTAAGTAAGAATTTCAACAAAACTGAATATAATGTAAAAAGACTTCAATAACTTAATGAAGTTATCAACTGAGTAATGTCCCTTGATTAATAAAACGTTAACTCATACAGGTTATTGCTTGATAACTGGTATAAGTTATTTAGAAGAAGTCAGTAACTCACAGTAACTCATTTAAGTGATTTTGGTGATACATGTAACTTATGTTGCACCCCTGACTGGTGGGGAGAAAATTTGCCACAAACAAGAGGCTCTCAAGAGCCTGTATTGCTCACCTGGACCATGGCTGAAATGATAAAAAGGCATTTCCAATAGGAAAAACAAAACATAAAATCTAGCAGAATACTATTTTTTCTTTAATTACAGTATTCTTGTGAGTTTTCCATGGCAATCGAAAGATCCACCATCCATTACAACCCATAACAGAATACCATTCAAAAAAAATTTGGGCAGGAGTTCCCCTTATAATCAAGGTAATACAAATTCAAATAAAAAAAAAGTCAAAAATTTGGGCAGAGGTTCTTAAAATCAATAAGGCCAATGCAAAAACTATGTTCCAGATGGTGACCATCTTGGATGAGGTACAGACCTGCTAGATACATTTTTGGGATGGGACCACCTAAGCATCATTGTGGGACCATTGTGGATTAGTTTGGTTCTAATTGGACTAGTAGTTTCTGTGAAGAGGATCTTTGAATGTATATTCCATATGGTCCAATGTTAAAACTATGTTCCCATTGGCAGCCATCTTGGATGAGGTACATGTATGGACCTGCCAGGTACCTTTTTTAGGAAGGGACCATGTAAGGGCCATTGTGACCAAGTTTGGTTATAATTGGATTGGTAGTTTCTGAGAATATCATTGAATGTCTTTCCATAGGGTCAAATGTTAAAACTATGTTTTGCTGGTGGCCATCTTGGATGAGGTACATTTTTGTACAGACCTGCCGGATACCTTTTTTGGATGGGACTATCTAAGGACCATTGTGGCTAAGTTTAATTTTGATTGGACAAGTGGTTTCTGAGAAGATCTTTGAACGTATTTTCCATGAGTCCAATGTTAAAACTATGTTCCTCGCTGGCGGCCATCTTGGATGAGGTACAGACCTGCCGGATACCTTCTTGGAAGGACCATCTAAGGACCATTGTGGCATAGTTTAGTTTTAATTGGACTAGTAGTTTCTGAGAAGAAGATCTTTGAATGTCTTTTCCATAAGGTCCAATGTTAAAACTACTGTACACATGTACAGCTAACACAGATGAATGCAAAGTCCTTGTTTTTGGGTGGATTATCTCGATGTAGACTGATTAGCTAAGTCCGTGTAGCAGGGTGGACGATGCCCACCTTAAATAAAAGCATGCTTCAATGATTGTTGAATGAGCGCCTCTACCTAATTTGTATTCATATTACCTGAGATATTGATTTTTTTCATTGGTAGGTTTTTTGTTCTATTTTTAGAAAATTACCTAGTGTGTATCTATATATATAAAATCTAATGGCTTCTGAAAAGACTCCTGCTTAATGTGCTATACCCAGGCTTTATTTTAAATTTTAAGCTATTTATGATTAAGATTTGATCGACAAAAATTTTTGACAGAATATTTTGCTAAATGTTATAAAACTGAGACCTGACAAGTGACAATTACGCAACTCTACGATGCGAGAGATTCTTGTTGTTGACAGTGAATATTTTCTTTTAATTTCCATCTACGCAAATTTCCATTTGAAAGAACAGTGATTTGACAGAATATTCATGCCTATTTTCAAAAAACTAGACAAACAAAAAAATTGAGATTTGCAAATATCGTAAGTCTGAAATTACTTTGACGATCTGCATGGGAACATTTCGTTGTCAAAGAAAATTATATTTAACTTCAACCTGTCATACTTTCTGATTATGATAATTTTGGGAAAATGGTCATTTGTTGACATTAAGCTCAATCTTTTCAATTATATTTTTCACAACAACACAATGATTTTTAGATGCTGACCAGCGATGATTCCACATTCAACACGATTTCACTAGGGGTCGTCACACAGGTAAATATTTTGTCCATGACAAGATCGCGGTGGAATTCCATGCTTGGCAAAATTTGATCGTGATGACAACAAGGATTTTGCGTTTTCCATGTGAGCTGTACAATATGTTTCCCCCTGGCGGCCATCTTGGATGAGGTACTATTGTGACCAATATTGTGACTATTGGTCCCAATTGGCCCAGTGGTTTCAGAGAAGATCTTTGAATGAAAAGTTTACGACGGAAACGTGGGACGCCAAGTGATGGCAGAAGCTCACCCTGGCATAGCCAGGTGAGCTAGAAATACTATATACCAAGTTCTGTCTACAAATGACAATTTTGTAATCAAAATTTCTGGAAAACAAGATGGGGTAAACAAAAGTATCTGGAAGCCACTATTGGAAAGCAGACCAATTCATTATTTTTACTGAATCTAAGATGAAAATGTCCTCTTTTGATTCCACAATTTCTGATATTCCCACCTTCAAAGGTAATTTTCACTGGAATGAGGTGGTGGCAGCTGAAAAAAAATTACCGAATAGAGCTTTAAGTGGTTGATGAGAGATCCAATGCAGTAATATATAAAACACTATGACTATTCCAAACATCTCTGGCTTCGAACACAGGAGTCAGAAATTTTATCAATATATCAAAACAATATCAAATATGTAGCAACACAATCTATATGAGACTTCAATGTGTGAGCTTGGTATTTGAAATTGAATTGATATATTGATAAAATTTCTGACTCCTTTGGCTTCAAATCCCAGGAGATTGTTCCCAACATGTTCTAAGTCTGGAATAAGAAGAGTGAAGCTAGTGTTTCCCACAGGATCAGCAGAAGGGCAGGGTAAATTTTTCCTGAAGGCAAGGGCAGAAGGAACTGAAGTCCTAGTCCGGTCTCGTCATTTATTTACTCAGAATATATATATACATGTTTTATATCAAAGATTAATTGCTCATTGTAGAAGGCCTCATAAGTCACTGCACTATAATACAAGCAACTATGAAATGTTTGATTTGTTCTGTAATAATTTTGAGTTTTGAGTAGTCTGTACATTCATTTCTTATTACTTCATTTTCATTTGTGAAACCCTTACATGTATTATTGAAACGTGTATTATTGAAACTGGATTATTTGTGTTAACAGTAGGTCTGCTTGAACTATCAAAGTTACCACAGGATCAGCAAAGTTGTTTCAAATGATCAATAAAATAGAATTTAATAGAATTTAATATTGTATTACTTTTTTCTTATATATTAACATTCTTTTTTAACAAATAATTCATCATCAATTTATATATGCTCATTCTATTTATCACAGATATGTCCAGTTGTATGAAGTCACTGAGCAAGTTGGAAGACATTAATTTTACAGAATTGAAGAAATAAAAAATGTTCTCTTGCAACAATAATTTTTTGTATATACAGTGTTCATTTTTTGCATTTTACAATACGTCTATTGCCCTTTGAAAGCCATTTCTGTGCGATTCCATTGAAGTCTATATATTTTCTGTTTTGTGTAATCATCAACAGTTTATGCATTTTCCCTACTTTGGTCCTATTTCTGAGTATTGAAACATACATTTTCACTTTCGAAAACATTCTTTCCACTTCTTATGTGCTCAGTGGCAGAACAGCAGCAGTTGCTGACAGCTTTAAAATATTGTCATAAACATCTCCTAAAGTCTTCTGCATTTTCATAATAGCCTGGGTGGTTGCAGTTGGACCATTTAGTTGACCTTCTAGTGACTGGTTCACTGTTGTTGTTTTGAATAAGTCCCATTGATGCAATGTTTCATCAGCATCCATCTCGAAATGTTCAGCTAAGTCTAACATCTCATCATTGCCATGAAATCCACTTGTTGTGTCATCAACATATTTGAACTGGAAAATACTCAGTTTTTCTATGATCTCTGTGTTTTCCAATCTCATTCTAATGTTTCTTATGAGTGAGTCAACAAACGATTTTTCACACTTCCTCACTTCATCAAGTCTGTTATTTCCCCACTTTAAACCTAAAGAAGAAATCATCTTCTCTGATTTTATTGTGTTTGGTCCATCTTTTTCTTTTAATCTTTCAAGAGTCATTACTGTTGACTCTACACGTGGGTGCAACTTGTCAATTCCACATCATTCTTTTCAATGTCAAAGCAAGCTGAGTAACTGGCTTCAGAGCATCACATAAGAACACGAATGGTTGAAGGTTGCTTAAGCTTCTTCACCATTCCAGCTGCAGAGGGTCCAGATCCAATCCTCACTTTATCATGACTACTTGCAGTTGCATTCTCCAGGTCTGCAATCACAACTTCATCTGTGTCTCTTAGAGATGTTACAGCATTTTGATGAGACAGCCATCTGGTATGGACGGCATTCTTTATTGTTTTATCATCTTCATTCAACAGCTTCTGAATTTTCTCCAGACTTTTTGTTCTGGTGGCTGAGTAATGATAGTACTTGAAAATGTGGGTCAAAGTGTCGTCTACATCTCTAAACAGAGAAATGTCTTCAAAACTGTTCTTTGCAGCAAGAGCCAATCTGTGGTTGTGACAATGAATGTTTATGATATTTGGCTTGATATCTTTCAGTCTTGTTGCAACTCCTGACTTTGATCCAATCATAGTATTGCATCCATCACTGCCAAAGGCTGCAAAATTCTCAATGTTAAGATCGGACTCAACAAGTCGTTTGGTTTCATTATAAATAGTCTCAGCCTTGCCATCTTCTATTTCAACATCTCAAATAGAATTTCAAAAAGGTTTCGTAAAAGACAAAGCCTTTCCATTTCGCTCATTCAATATCTTTATTCTCATTTGAGTTACGCAGTTTAGAAACTCAGTGAGATCAAAATTCTTTATTGTCATTGATGAATGAAATGTTTGTAGCAAAAAATAAACCACAAGTATAACAAACATTTATATAGAATTGTTAATATCTCTGTCCATATCAAGCAGCGGTAGAAACAAAATACATGTAGCCCGAATCATACAGTTAGTGTGAGCTGTTCAACATGTTCAATTTTCAATTTCAATTTTCTAGCGGGTTACAATGTATGTGTATAAAACATTAAGAAAAAATTACTTTCATGACATTGCAACTCTTTATTTTTTTTTTTTTAAGTTTCATATCGTGAATACTACTGTACACTTGTTTTATTACATGTTGTCATATTGCTTGAGGTTTACGTAAAATATTAAAGTATACCGCGTAAAATATTCATTTCGCTAAATGCACAATTCATAAAACCAGAGACATATAATTACATGTTAATTTTAAATGTCTGTGATAAAAATTGTTTTTTAATGAATTCAAAGCATAAAGTTTTATGAACAAGTTCGTCAAGTAGGAAAATAAAAAAATGCTAGTGTTCGCATACACCATTTTCTTCTATGATCTTCTCTGACCCAGAGAAGATATTTAATGTTATCTCTTACACATATTTTCTTTGCACAATTGTCTTCACATAGTAGTTTCTTTTATTTTTTCGACATAACAGAGATAACGTTAGTTGATATCCCAATATTTTTCGACATACAGAATAGCCTAAAACGTATATTCAGAGACATAAAATATATATGTCTCTGGTATATTGCAATCCTAATTTCTATAAAAAAAATACCTTGTAGGACTTCCAAAAAGGAATGAAGTGATTGAGTGGTTGGTTTTAGCCAACTTTGAATTCTCTCGCTGAATTTGCTCCAAACGTCGTTTTTCGGATGGCATGTTGGTACAGTTTTACGAATTTTGGAAATAATGGTATTTACACGCAAGTTTCATTTTTATTAGAAAAGGAACGAATATTAATATAAATGTCATTTTATTTCGACAAATAACCAGAAATTTTCTAACAAATAATATTACTTTAGACTTCCGATTGAAAACGGAAATTTAATGTCTTAAAACGATGTAAAACTGTCGTCTGTACCGTTTCTTATTTGCACGGCTTTCAAAACGATATTTAATTGTGTTATATGTCACCTCGCACTACGATAGCGACATGTTCCAGTGTTAATTGTTATTGGCACGTGCTATCAATAGATTACACAACTGGATACTGTTGACTGATCACATTACCTGTTGACCATATGTTAGGTAATTACATCCGGCTGATAAAACAGACAGCAGTGGAAAGTTTATTTGATATTGGGGTTCAGTAAAGGGGAAACTTAAGTACTTACGATATAGACGAAAGGGCATACATATTTTTTTTTTGTGAGAGTAAAGGGCAGAAGGGCGGGATTGAAAGGCGGCAGGGCGGCCCGCCCTTCTAAAAATGCTTATGGGAATCCCTAGCATGCCTAGAAGCATTGTTTTATTTTTAAATTAGTAGAGGCATTATGTATGGAAAACTTGCTTGTGGTAAAGGAAGGACTTGAAAAACTTGTGCCTGTGATTTGTAGTATGGTAAAATTGACCACTTCACTGGGGTTTCCCCGATAGGTAAGGCTGAGGCACAAAGCATCTCAAATGGATGAACTTAGGTAATGGTAAGAGCAGAGATGTGCCAAAGAGATTCCAGCGGAAAATAGTCCCTGTAACATGGAACAGTGGAGGAACCTGTGATACTCGGCAGGATGGTCACACTCCCCCCCTAAAAAAAAAACAAGAGGCTCTCAAGAGCCTGTATCGCTCACCTGGACCATGGCCAATACATAACTTCAAATCAACTTATATGTTAAAGGGTCTCATTTTCAAACTATGTGACTAAACATTTATGTTATATGATCCAACTTTAATTAAACTATTTTCCCTATTGCATGCAATCTTAGATAAGGGATGGATCTGCAGGTCACAATTTTAAAGAAAATTAGGTATTGTGCCAAAGTTTATTTCCAACTGGCCAAATGGTTTAAAAGAAGAAGATCTTTGAATGTACTCCTACATTAAACTTTGTTTCCCATTGGTAGCCAATTTGCATAAGGTGCAGACTTGAAGGACATCTGTTTTGAAGGGGACCATCTAAGATACAATAATGTGAGTAGCCAAGTCAGANAAAAATTCTTTGTATGCTCTTTCCATACAGTCGAGTAATAAATTAAGTTCCCTGCAGATGGCCATGTTGGATGACATTTAGGCATAAAAGTCACAATACATATATATATATTATAGTCAGCACCTCATAAGCATCATAAATACCAAGTTCCGTTCATCAACTGCTCACTAAAGGCTTCATTTACTAATATTTTCAACATTAAGCAGTCTATGAAGCACATAACCCGAATAATCCAGTCGTTATATTCCACTCACTACGATCGCTACATTAACGCCTGAATGCATTAACTATGAAAACGCGTCAATCGGATGTGGGTTACCGCTATGAACTATGGGAACAAAGTCGTCAATAAAAAATTGATTTAATAAATCAGGGAAAATATATACAATATTGTATATATTTTCCCTATATAAATCAAAATTTGATAAATGATATAAAAAAAACTTTACAAACATGTCTTTGATGGGATTAATTAGCAGAAATTAACAAACGGAGAATATATTTACATATTGTGACAGAGAGTTGGTAGTTTCTTTGAAGTTTACCNTAACTAAGTACTGAGCTAACTAGACTATCAAACATTTTACATTGTTGTTGCGCACTAATATACATTGATTTTAATGTATTAAGCAACGACGATAATGCTCTTCCTCCTTGATCAGCTATACGATATTGTGACAGAGAGTTGGTAGTTTCTTTGAAGTTTACCGGCGGCTTGTGTTCAAAAAAATCGCGTTGTAAACAATTAAACAATTAACATATCAGTTACACTTGTTGTATGGAATTAAAATCAATAATCTATTTGTATCCTACTGTTTAATTAACACCAGACGTAACTGTAATGTTGTGTTTTGCAATTTGATGACATGATTAATATAAGTTATAAGATATGCTGAAAATCAAGGATATTATTTTTTGAAACATAATATTTGCTAATATTTAGTGTATTTCTAAATTCCGTCTTACGATTTTTTGTTAAACTGAAAAATAACTTTCGTCAATGAATACACATCTCAGTACCAGTTTTCATATTTGAATTTTAAAACTGCAAAATTTACTGAAGTTCGCAATTTGTACACTAAAATACCTAATACACTTTAAGTTTAAAAATTAAAATATCGTTCCTTACACGATTTTACGCGTCATAAATGTACTAGATATTTTCAGTTTTGACATCAAATACACATTCTTCGGTCTGACAATAATAGTTTACTTTCTCCTGCAATATACAACATTTCAATTATTTTTTTTGAATTCGTAAAACCTTTCCTGTGTGTCATTTGTCAGATTGTGCTTTTTTATAAGAATTTCCACGAATAATTCAAATTATGTACATCCCGATCGATAAAATTTCAACATCGTTTGTTTATTTTTTTTCATTGAAATCTTCGTTTGCGCATGCTCAGAGATATGAAGTAATTTGATTGGTACACTGAATCAGTGTACAGCTGACGCGTCCAATGATCATAAAGTATTCAAGCCCTCGTAGAAGGAGAGAATCGGATACGGAGAGGGCTTGAATTATTCGAGTTAATGATCGCCTGAAATATTTGTGACCTCCATCTTTACAATACAGGAGAATAAGAGCTGACATGGTTCAAACTTACACAATTTTTAACAACATAGATCATGTCCAGCATTTTTTTTTCAAGTAGAAGGTCAGTAACTCGGGGTCACAAACACAAAATTTTCAAGAGGAACTACAGAACTAATATAAGAAAATATAGCTTTTCAACTAAACAACTACTGGGAAAATCTGCAATCCTTTTGAGAAAAATTCCTACGACGAATTTTTATCATTACTTGAATATGAAATGTTAAAGATTTACGACTTATTTTTTAGTGTAAGATTTTTTTTTTTCAAAAAGGGCTGGTGGATATTTAATTCTCACCAGATATCTACCAACCCATATGGGATGAAGACACACATCACAAACACATATATAGAAGGGTCTTAGTTGACAATGCCATATTTTTTACTTCGGAACCAGTTAAACCAGATGTAAATAAATGAAATTAAAATAATTTCTAGTCGAATGGGGGAGTTTCAACCATTAGAAAACCTTTCCTCTCTTGATCCGGCAATGAAATACAATATGAAACAATAAAGCAGGTTTTGTTAATTTCAAAATTGAGGAAAACTATTCTTTTCTATTCTTAAATCATGAGCACTTATTCTCATTTTACATATACATATAGCTCTTCTTTTGTGAAAATTAATGAAGAAAAGATAGAAAACACTTACAATGGCCGAACATTGCAATCACATGCCACAATCCACCAGGGAACAAATGACAAAAGACAAACATAGACAACGATAGGAACTCGTGATAGCCGGACTGTCATCGGCACTAGCCAAAGCCAGTGATAGGTTAAACCAAAACAAAATAAGTGTTGCGAGGTGGTTATAAAATGTAAAAATACAATAGTCAAGAGAGTCGTTAACCACCTAAATTGGGCACAGTCAAAATTAAAACAAATATAAAAAGACATCCGATTTTAAAAGATAAAAAAGGGGTAAAACAGTCCAATATTTCGACATGTAATGTCTTTTTCAAGGGTAAAACCGGTTGATGGGTACCCAAACCTCCCCTTTCCCTGAAGTATAATAAACATACTGTAGCGAATTGACTTAAATAAATCAATAATATAAAATAATTAGTGAATTAGTGACAATGACCGTTTTATGATATGTGATCCGGTACCGGTGAGAATCCGTCGGGACTCCGCCGACTTGTTCCGCCTACTTGATCCGCCGATTAATTAGAGATAAGATCGCGTTTCTGAAGTGGTTACATCTTGTTGACACATGACAATATTTGTTTATTACACTTTGATTTGTATGTGATTGATTGAGAT
>MJUU01056187.1:36923-47591 GCA_002080025.1 Modiolus philippinarum
AAAAAAAAAAAAAAACAGTAGTTAAATTGTGAATTATTACAAGAACTTTAACTTTATAACTTGTGTTTTGTTACAGGAGCAGTATATCGGCAGTACAATGCAGTAATAACTGTAATTGGAATGGCCACTGTGATACACATGGTAAATGTCACTGTTATGAAGGATTTACGGGAAACAACTGTGCTGTAGATTGTGGCTGTAACGGACATGGAACATGTATATCGGGTAGGTACATGTAAATTATAATTGTAGAAGAACGGAATAATTCATTCGCATAGTAAATGGTCTGTATATTGTGGCTGTAACGGACATGGAACATGTCTGTCGGGAAGGTCAATAAAAATTGTAGAAGAACAGAACAGCTCATTCGAAAAGTAAAAGGTCTGTTGTCTGTGACTTATTTTCATGGAGCACACTAATCGAATGTGTAGATGTACGTGCTTTAGATTGTGGTAAGGGTGATCGTGGAACATGTCTCTCTTGTAGGTCCTATTGGAGATACTTTGAGAAGAGAACGTATAATTTAGTCATATTTGTATTAGTTTTGTACATTTGTAAATGCGCTAGATTGGTGTTAGAGTGCTCGTGCAACATGTCTCTCTGGCATATGGCCCTATTGTATAAAATGGTTGTAATGGACATGTAACATGTACGTTAGTCCCATTGGTATTAATTATGTACATGTGACTTTGAATGTGGTGTAATGATGTTGGAACATGTCAGTCACCGTCGTTATTGATTACATACATGAATAGTAATAAATCATGATTTTGATGATCCTGGTGCATGTGTGATTTATCATATACTTGATTTGTTTTGATTTGTGTCTATAATTATTTTTTGGAAGTCAATAATGTCAGTCATGTCTGTTGGATTTGTATTATACAAAAATTGTCCCAGTTTGTGTCTTTAACTGTAATGGAATCATTCATGATAGTCGGGCAGGTCTGATTGATTTGCTGTTTACTAGAATTGTCATTTAAGTTATGACCGCATGACACTTATGATGAGCTATGATCAATTGACTTGTAAGTCAGGTAGGTCTCGAGCTAATCGAGCTTAATGACAACGATTGTAGGAACACTTTGTAAGTTGATTTTATGTTTGTTGACGATTCCGCATCCATGACAGGTAATAACATGGCTGTAGCAATGCTCGGCATCTCATAATGAATTCCGCTCAAAACGGGGCCGTCTTGAACTTACTGTGAGGTATGAGCAAAGCCCATTGGTGAAGGCCTCATAGTGACTTCAAGATGAAGAAAAAACAATAAAAAAATATTCTTCCATTGCTTGTTTCTACCATGTATGTGTAGAGATTTTGTCGCATGTGCCATTCATGGATTATTTAAGATCGTTACTGAATGTTTGTTAAGACACATCATTGTAAGTTAGGTAGGTCTAAAGCTATCCTGACTGAATTTTCAAGGCATTTGTAAGGTAAAGACCCTGAAGGTTGATGTCCATAAATGGCAACTATTGTAACGAAATCAACAATTTTGTGTAACTGTTAGTGTATACCCCGATGATGGTAATCGTCGCCGTTATAAATCTGTTCGCATCCTTGTTCTCATCAATCAAATCATTACATAATTCACAACTGTTTATGAAAAATTGTTTATTTCACATCAGACAATATTTCTATTATCTTAAAAGAATAATTTAAAAGACCTGTTTGAAGATAAGATGAATAATAGCCAATCAAATAAATCATTAAGAACAAGTAGTATTTCTGATTCTAATGCACTTATGTTTGTAACGCTAATTTTGATTGGATGGCGTCAGAATTTTGAGATGGTAAAATCCAGGATTTACCGTCGGAGCAAATAGCAACGTAATGGCGTAGACGCACACCGACTTCCTGTCATTTAAAAATCGATTTTGAATGTTTTTTTTTCAGATTTGCATTAGAATAGAGATAACCAAACTGTTTTTTTAATATCTTCAGGGGTAAATCTAAGCTGTTTACTGTCGCAAACAGCTGTTTTCCGGCTTCGCTAACGCGTCGCCGGAAAACTCAGTTTGCGACAGGAAAATCTACAATTTACCCCTTCAGATCCCTAAAATACAGTATGGTTATCTCTTAATTTGTTGTTGAAGTTCTTTCTATCACGGTCGCGTAGTGAGTATAATGACGTCGAAGTTGTCCTGCAATCGTTCTGGTCGTTGGAATAAATTCTTCAACAGAACTACGCTGGCTGTTTAAACAAAACCGGTTTTTAACAATACACTTGTACATTTGGCGACGACTTATGACCCACATAGGTTTGTAATTGGTTGGGTATAAGAATAGCCATTTAACGGGTCTAGTATTGAAACCAAGCTTCATCTGGTATAGAACATTTATTTTGTATAGAACGGGTTTGAGACATGTGTTTAGGATGCATGTTCCGAAGCAGGGTGTATGTAGATAAGCAATGACATTTAGGTTTTATCGCGAATGTCTTTTTTCTCTGCTTCCTCATTGGAAATATAAAGCACATTCCAGAACCAATAAGATAGTTTACCAACTTGTTAATAAATGTGTTAGACCTCTCATATAAATATTTTTGTGGTTCTTGCATATGCTTTATGTTTCTTGTTTAAAAAAAGTAGTCAAAATTGGTCTAATTTGTCACTTTTCGACAATTTCCTTCTTCTACACTCAAAAACTCAATAATTGCATGTCAATACTTGAGTAATCTTACTGTTTACTGTTAACCCATAACATTTCAACAAAAATATTGTGAATTCAAGAAAACTAAATTTTTTAGGCCAAATCACCTACTCCTTTATTCTGACATACGCAACGATTTCAGTCATAAATAGGAACGAAAATACTTATTCTAAAATCCAGATTTATTAATTGTGTTAATTAGCAAAATGAGGAAACAATTGCGTTTGTACTGATGAAACTTTGAAACATCTCTTCTGATATATAAAGTTGGCACGTCCTGTTTGTTTGTTACACTGTCTTTATAGGCTGGAGAACAATGTCTCAATATTCTGAATTTGAATAAGGAATGCTTTATATGATCTTCCGTTTTTTTAACAGAGAACACCTGTAGCTGTGATCCTGGTTGGAAATGGTCAGCTAGCAAACATCAGTGTGTCTGGGATTGTAATTGTCCAAACAGTAAGTTTTAAAAGTGTGTCATTACATTACAAGTGAGTACCAATCTCTTATCCGCTACTCCTCCTGAATCACTGAATAGATTTTCATAAAAACTTTAATACAGTCTTTGTGTCATAATGTTCATGTGTCCGTCCTACTTCAGAATTTTATTTGATTAATTTTTGGGGTTTTCCGTAGCAAAACACGGACTTAGCCATTACATTACAAGTGGGCACCTATCTCTCATCCACCCCTCTTGACCTACTAAATAGTAAGCACAATCTTTGTTATTCTACATAATGAAGATGTGCATCTCCTATTTCAGAATTTGATTTGATTGATTTTTAATTTTTGGAATCAAATTTTAGAGCAGGTATATATATTAGTAAGCATTAATCTCAATTTTTCTAGTGTCAAACTATTGTCATCAGCATCTTTGCATTTTATTTAAGATATGTAATTATAACAAATATGAAGGGGATTCTAGCAATAGAATATTTCAGTGAAGACTGCATCAGCAGAATCGGGAATATCTTGTAATGCTATGCTTGTACATTCATTCTGAAATATTGAGGATGCGGTTAGGCCCCTAGGTGACGTGTAAAAATGTTCGATATGGGTCATTTTAAAAAAAAGTGCAAATTTCTGTCCACCTACATAAAAATCTAATCAATAAATCATTTTGGTTGTTTGTCTATCGGAAAGTTTGCATCGTTTCTGACTATTGACATATATAATTTATTCAATTTGATTATTCAAATACATAAAAATGTGAACTTAAAGATCCTTTTTTAGCAATTTTCGCTTGTCCCAGGTAAGAAATTCCATCTTCGACAAACTTTTTGAAATATTTCGCAGACGTTCGCAGATGAGTACAGTGGCATTCTGGAATCGTTAGAATCTGAATATTTGTTCAATCATTCTGATTTAAACATATTTATTCATAGATTATTTAAAAATTAGAAAATGTACTTGTCCCACGCTTTCATGTCTATCCTGTTACCACTTCGAAAATTCTATATCCAATAAATTCTCCCTGCTGATACGGAACTCTTCTTTGATGATGTTAGTAGCATACATCATTTTTGAAATGGCGACGGAAACACGAAGGCGATATAAGCAGCAACAAAAAAGGTAGACCACCAAAAGTAAGTGAAATTAGAGGCGTACCTTTTAAAAATGTCTATCCTGTTACCCCCCAAAATACGATAAATTTAAAAAGTTAATCTCTTAAAAACTAGTTTTATTATTCAAACACAAAAACAATTTTAGGAAATGCCAACACCGATAGGTAGGGAGCGGTTATCTTTTCATAAAATCAAAAGAAGTGTAAAATTTTCTATCCTGTTACTGTCTATCCCGTTACCATGTTAAAAGTAACTGGATAGACAGATTTGGTAACAGGATAGACAAATCAGAGCTTTCAAACTAGAATTACTAAATCATTAGCCAGTATTTATATGTAATTTGATCTTATATTATCATTGTTGACATTTTAAACCATTCATACTTTTCACGTTGTTATAAACTAATATCTAGAAGAAAAACTTACAATGGTGACAGGGAAGACATATTTTGGTAACAGGGTTGACTTTTTATGGTAATAGGATAGACATTATCGCAATGTAAATTTGTCTCATTATTTTTTTAAAGTCTAAAAATATGTCGATATGGTGAGTAAAAGAGAAAATGAATAGAGAACCTGCATGTGTATCTATATTCATACACTATTGGAGAATTTTCTGTATATTTCAACTTTCATTGGTAACAGGATAGACGGATATCAGTAGCAGCATAGACAAATTCGATATGCAAAACACAAATCTCAAAAATCATTAAGAAACAACTTATCAACGGTTAGAAAGAATAAAACATTTGAGTAATCAGGTGCTATTCAAACTATTCTGAATTTTTTTTAGTTAATGATGTAAATGATAATCGCACAACGCTAAAATGATGGACTAATTTGGTAACAGGATAGACACATATTAATGCAAATCCACATGTGTGCCTGTCTTTCCTGTTACCATAATGTCTTTCCTGTTACCCTACTTGTAGTTGTCCGTTCCTGTTACCGTAAATTATTGTGGCTAACTATAATTATGTGAGATAATGGAAATAACATTTGGATTAGGTTAAAAGAGAAAATGGAGTCGAATATCATAATATGCATTAACAAGTTGTTGGTTGGTGGAATATTTTTTTTTCACACAAATTGCAAATCTTGTTTTTTTATTTTATTTTTGTGGGACAGAGCATTCATTGACCTAGATCTTTTGATAATATTAATAAAACAATACAATATTGTTATTTCTTGATGTGATTTTAAGTATTTTTTTCATAATTAAGGTTTGTTTCTAAAAGTTTGAAATGTTTGTACTTGAAAATGAATCGAGAATATGGTAACAGGATAGACAAAAATCCCCCCTTTCCAACAAAAAATTATTAATAATGCTTTTGTTATTTGCCTTTAAGACTGCATATTTTAGTATGTTGTTCCAGACAAGTTATGTAACAGGTTCATTTAATATATTTGAGGCTTTCATCAAATTAATTTTATGTCATATAGTTATGTCAAATCTGCACTTTTTTTGAAAATGACCCATATCAGGGTTATATTCTTTGATATGTCACATGTGAACAAGTCATGCTTACCCTTCAGGAACATCTGATGACACTCCTGTTTTTTAGAGGTTTTCATTGTTAGGGCTTTATTTTATGTGGCGTATTTATAATGTTCTGTTTGTTTCATCCTCGCCGTTTGCATTCTCTTTCCTTATATATTTTATGAAAGGATATGGAGTTAATGAACACGAGAACATAACGCATATGTCTACTCCAACTGCAGTAAATTTAATGAGCTGTATGGCCATTTCGGAAATTAATTCCTCATCAGCAGCACTAGAACCCAAACAATGGAAATCAATAATTTCAAAAAATAATTAAAGTGAATAAAACCAAACGAAATCAGAATAATCAGTAATATCAAATATAGCTAAGTACAAAACTACGATGGAGGGATTTAAACCTTAGGTTTTTGAATTTACATAAATTTAAATTGCCATTTACTCTGGATTTATGATTTTTTATCTTGCTTCGGTATTCATTTGGAAATTTATCGATTCATTGGCGAGATGTTTTGCTCCAAAACACCAATTAAAGGCTTCAGAAGCCCATTAAAGGTAGTGAAATAAAAACAATTATTAAATTGTAGAAATTCTTTCGATATGGTGAAGTAAATGGATATGTTAGAGACATTGGAAAATTTCAAAATCCCACGGGAAACTGTATTTTCCCACGTGATTTTGAAGATCCCAGGTTCTTTAAATTGCTATTGTTTAAATAGACTTTCAAATATGGTTTTGTTCAGTCCCATGCGTGGCTATTCACACTACTTCTTAGCTCTCCAAAATGGGGATATAAACTTTGCAAATCATTGGAATTGCAAATTTTAATTGGAATGAGTTCGATCGATCTATTAAGCATGTAATAAGGTAAAATTAAGAAAATCTTCTATCTTAAAGAGATACCAAAACTTTAAAGACCTATAGATAAGGAACATTTAAATTAAGCTTAAAATATCGATATGCCTTGTTGTTACAAGATATGTCATGGTCATTTTTAAAATGGTGGGAAAAGGGTGGACTTGTGTTATTCCAAACGTATTTCTTTATCTTTCCGTGGGAAATTTTCAAAATCCCATGGGAAATACGGAAATCTACGATTCATGATAAAAATCCCAGGTTTTTTATATTGTCATTTTTTGAAATTTTGAAAGTGTGCTTACAAAGCATCTAACAAATATGATTTTGGTAAGTCCCATGAAATCTGCACATTTTGGAAATTTATCATTGTAATTGTATTTTAATCATTGGAATTTCAAATTGAAATTGGAATGAGAATGGACTGGAAATTAAAAACAACATTTGAAACTTTTGCCACATTTAATTATGAAAAAATGTGACGCTATACTCTGATTTTTGAAGTCGCTTAATCTGTTAATTTTAGACATACAATGTATTGGACCAGGAGTTTGTAGCTGTTCTATGAAATGTCACCAAGGAACATGTTGGAAGGGACAATGTGAATGTTATGAAGGATACTCTGGGACAGACTGCTCACACTACACTCCTAATATGTAAGTAAATAGAGATTGACTTTCCCATATCTACCTAAATATCAGCCTGATGTGGCCATATCAGCCCGGGGCTAAGCCGTGGCTCTGAAATGGACCGAGAAATAATAACTTGGCAAATACGGAATAGGATATGTATTTATATGTTTAACACATACTTCCAAAGAAGGATTTACTAGGTAAATGCATATAAATGTTAATCACGAAAAAAAGGAAGTGGGGTTAATGTCAATTAATGTTAATTAGTCTGCTTACTTAGGCTGGTAAAGAGATATAAGACTTGGTGGCCAGGCTGGTGAAGGGTTATCGGGGTCATGTCACTAGTCCGACAGTCATTTGTTCGACAGTCATTAACAAAGAAAGGATATGGAGTAAATCCACATTAGACAAAGTTTCTAAATAAGTATGACAAAACCAAGCAATTGAACAACGCGTTCTATTGAAGTCACCATCCCGCCTTCAACAATGAGCTACACTTTAACTTCATAGTAAGTTCAAAACGCCCCTTGCAACGATTTGACCGGAATGTATTGCTAAATGTCGAGCAAGGGTACATTAATGTTTTTTTCTTCTTTGAGGAGTCGTGTAAACAAAGTAAGTGAGAACCGAACCGTCAATCCAAATGCGAACAATCCAAGGACAATGGCAACATCAGAAACAAAAAAGGAAAAAAAAAACAGAGACTCAACATGGGTACGACACAGAAAAGGAAAATGAGAACACACACAAAGATGAACAACACGGACCCAATAAAAAACCGTGAGTGAGAAACTACGCAGATATGTTATTAATCGACCTAAGCCTGTATTTGAAGAACGTGAAGCCAGTTAATGCCTCTCTATATAACATGACTAATATCTTGTTGTACCTGCATGCAAAGCTACTAATAACATCGTTTTTGTATGTAAAGCGCATTATTGCAAATGCTTTTCTAAAAGAACTCCCCTTTGGGTCGTTGTCTGTTTGACACATTCCAGTTTCCCATCTTTTTTCTATTGATCAAAATATACCAGTTAGTGCTACATAGAAAAGAGTTTCATTTGACAAAAGATGGAATCCTTTCCAATCACAGGTCCTTCATGTCCCCCTTGAATATCCATACTAAAATAACAAACAATACCTGCCATACATATTGGGTACCAAAATTAAACAAAAATCCATATAAGGAAAGATACATCGCAGGATCTTCATCTTGCTCTACTACTGAATAACCTATTGAATTAACTAAGATTTTGTCTGCAGTCAAAAACAGACATCAAGCATACTGTCAAACTACCAATGTCCGAAATGACATAAATCACATGTAAAAATTCGAAGGATTTGTTGGAAAATCTTAAACCTCGTTCACTTTCTCAAACACATTCCCTGAAAACATTTGATTTTTCCCGACTGTAAACCACACTTCCTCGAGATAAACTAAAATCACGTATCAAAGGTATCATTCAAAAAAGCCTTTGGCGGTTCAAAAAAATGTATTAGGTTATAGATCCACATTTTATTCAAAAACCAATATAAAAGGAAAAGTATGCTTCGAGGAATAACAGGTGTGTAGTATGCTTGATTTTGTAATTGATAATATATTTGTCACATTTGGAGATGGCATTTATCAACAGCAAGTTGGCATATCAATGTGCATTAATTTTGCTCCTCTACTTGCAGACTTGTTTTTTATATTCTTACGAGACTGAATATCTTCAGGGACTCGTAAAAGATCATACAATAAAAGATACTAGATCCTTCAATCTCACTTATAGATATATTGAGAATGAACGTATCTTTTGCTAAATGGATCCCTTTGATATTATCCGTCAGAACTAGAGATAAGGAAAACGATAGAAACCCCTAGATCTACATCTTTTTTTTAGAACTTGCATCTCGAATTTGACAATAATGGTCAACTTAGTACTAAAATTTACGACAAAAGGGACGATGTTGATTTCAGAATTATCATTTTCCCTAACATAGACTGTAATATTTCAACTTCTTCGGCTTATCAAGCCTATGCAATTGATTCGTAACGCGAGAGTTAGCACCAATTCTACAAATTTTCTCATTTGACATATTTATCTCCGTGACTGCCTCATTTAACAAGGCTTCAAAAAATTCCGTCTCATACGATCATTAAAAAGTTCTTTAATAGATATCAGTCCCTCATGGAAAATTTGAAGTTCGGTCCGAACTCTGATACAAGATTCTTTTTTTACTTAGCACTGGGATGATCATTTCTTTTAACTGTCTACGACCTTTAAACAGCAATTGCTGATTAGTTCCTACCGAACACTGAAATGAAGGGGAGGTTTGGTTAGCAATAAAACCGGTTTAACCAACCATTTCTTTTGAAACGCCTGTACCAAGTCAGGACCATTGCGGTAGACAATTTATCCGGTGGTTTCCACCCGATTTGTCTTTTTGTCTCATGGACTTCGGCTTTTGACAACTCTGTTCGGTAATTTTGTTATTACCCCAATTGCTCATGGCTGCAGGGATGTCAACGAACATAAAATTATCTGGCAAAGTGTTCTTCCAACTGCTGTTATCTGTATACCGACAGAAAGAGTCATAAAGGACAATCAAAACATATAAACAACTACAGGGCACTCATCGAGTCAGTTGCAAGAAAACGAAAGCCATTTGTCTGACGATCATTGATCTGAAAGTCATTGTTCGAGAGTCATAGTTTTAGTCTATGTGAAATACGACTCTGTTATAAAAAAAGTTTGAGATAATGGTTTTTCCTTGGGTCAGCTCACCTTTCACCTAGATATACCTTACAGCATCAAGATCACCAATTAATGGAATGACTACATGAGAACATGTAAAAGATATGTAGAACGAATGGAACGAAAAGAGTGAACCTCAGGTTTTAGGAACCTGTTGTAACCTCATCTTTACCCCTGATGAGAATCCTTTGTGATACAGTGGAGGACTTGATAGAAAGAGCGGAAAGAGAGCATCCTGAACTTAACATACCATTTAGGTGAAAATAACTTCGTCATCTTCAAAGCACCTCGTTCAACGATTTGTGTGAGAAAGTATTTTGTTTCTAACGGAGAATAGACATCGTTTCCTACAAAGTCAGGTGTAACCTTTAAATCTTATGAATGGACAGAACTATATAAGACACAATACCAAACCTGAAAAGGATGGACAGAAAAGAACCTGCAGAAATGAAGAGATACATTTTTGTATGTGCCTGTGTATTCATTTTTCTTTTCTTTGTCGTGCTCATGTTATGTATTCGTTTTTCATATGTTGCCATTGTCCTTGAATTGTTCTTTTTTAGTTCGGTTCTCCCTTTTACTATACTTTTGACTAAAGAACCAGAATTAAAGACAGAAAAATAGAATGGATATCGACTTTGGTTTCGTTCAGATTAAATAAGAAAATAAACCTGATAATTTACGATCATTATGCCCTCTAAAGGATGATGACCACCCACC
>MJUU01056187.1:47672-60645 GCA_002080025.1 Modiolus philippinarum
ATAATTGAATTGTCACCCTCATTATACCATTGTAACAACTGCTTCCGTAGCACCTGATGTCTGTTTCAGTCTTATAAGAATTTGCACTGTGAGTGCTTTGGTTGTGTACGCTTTTTTGTGATTTTTTACATATTTTTGGATGTCAGCAGCAAGCGAAAAAATGGAAGTAAACTCGATGCAAGATAATTATTGCGAACCCATTCATTACTAAATTCACAGTAACTTCGGAATTTAGTTATTTATATTACTTTAACATTTATGAAAAAGAAAGGAAATGGGGTAAATGTAAAGGAGACAACATCCCATATCCAGGTTTAAACGACCCAAAACAAAGCATCTAGGGGTCACCGTACGGTCTTCACCATATAGCAAGCCCTAAATGGTCCCAAAAAAGGTAAAAAAGTGAATAAATCAATGGAAACAAACCACATCCAATAACCCAAATATCAAGAAACAAAAATTTTATAAGAAGACACGGACAAGCCAGTCACTATTGGCTATAGTTTCTATTGATTATTTGCTCTTTATCACCTCTTGAACATCTTCCTGTGTATAGTCATTAAATGTTCTGATTTGATTTGCCCTGAGTAGAAATATCCATTGCAGCAATTAGATTTACAGTAATATATAAAAAATACTCCTCGCTTGTAATAATGGTTTATTTCGTGCCCTGTGTTGAGTTGCAATAGTTTAAAGAAGTATTCCTCTCTGCCTTTCAAAGTCGTCACTTTATCGACATCTACAGTTCCGAGAAAAAAATCTTTCTGCAAGTCATACAGTGTTTTTTCTTTCTAGAATATAGCTTCTTGCATGTGTGATCAAACATTTAGACAATTAACAGCTCACTTGCGTCCAAAAATTGGGCTATATTCGATGACAATATTTTAAAAATTTATTAGAAAGACAATTGTATAATCTGGTTTTATTGTAAAGTCCGTATGGAATCTTTTGTCTCTGCAATCTCTAAGTTATCTTTTAATAAGAATTGGTTTGCCAAATGATTTGGTTACATCTGCACTAGCAAGACAAAATTGTCGAATAGATCAAAAGCAAAACTTTTATTATTTATAGTAAAACATATTTTTATTTTACACCTAGTATGGCGAATAAAGACGTTGCTATGGGTATAAATGTTGCTGGTCTGTCCTACTATTCGTCGGAGCTAAAGTTCGTCGACATTGCAAAGGAGTCACAGACATGGTTAACGTTTAGAACATCAGGGCCACTTGCACATAAATGGGACACACATGAACAAAGCATAGTCAAATGGAGAGATGATGGGTATCCTGCTTCATTACCAGGTATGCTGAAATAAAATTTTAAAAGGACAAAAGGACAAAAACCATTCTTTTGACTCTATAAGAGAAATACCTGGCATCAATTTATATATCTTTTACGTTTTCTTAACATTTGAAAAATAAAGGTGCTATGATTAGCAGAGAGTTAAACATGTAAAAATGATTTGGTAATAACTTAATACCGAAGTTACTGTGAATTTAATTTTCTGTAAATGCGCATTTCGCCAATTAATGTCTCTTCAGTGCAGATAAAATCTAAAAGTGTTGAAGACCATAAACTAAAAGATAATGATAAAAGAGGGTAATAACAAAATTATAAAGAACAGAATAAGGAAAAGGAGGCGAAATTCTAACGGAAAAAGACAAAGGAGGTTCAGACCATCAGAAAACATTATAAACCGCAATGGTCCTGTCTAAGTAAAAGCATTTCAAAAGAAAATTAAGTGTTAAACCGGTTTTGTGGTGCACCGAAAATCCTCTTCAATTGCGGCACTATCCGGTAGAGACTCAACAGCCATTGCTATGGAATGGTCTAGACAATAAAAAAAAATAAACTTGAGAAATCTTTGTTTTGCTTCAAAAGGACAGTTTGTAAAAAGTTTTTTTGTTATTATTTTCGATTCTTTACAAATACAATTTTAATAAATCTACATTTTCCTCATAGCCTTCTAAATGTATGGTATCTTGTTGTCTTTTTCCTACCTTTAAGTGAATGACATTGATCATTATGAATGTGAATTCTGATTAAAACTGAGAGAGAAAATTAATGATAACACATCCAATCATCTTTTTCATGTCGTGGCAATGGTCTAGTTGAAAAACAGCAAGTAAATTGATGTCATGGTTGAATTATCACCAATTAACGATCCACAACTGAAAACAAATTTCAGTAAAAGGTTCTGTCTAGTTGGAAAACTGCAAAATAATTTGATGTCGTGGTTCAGTAATCACCATTTCAAGACCATTTAAAGAAGAGCGATATCTTTCACGATTGTGGGCAATTGACCCTATCAGCGTTATTGAATAAGGGGGAGATAACTCCATCAGACTTGTATAGGCTGCATTAGTTATAATGTAACAAATCAATTATATGTTGATAAAAAATGAATAACTGCAATAAAACTTTAAAAAAATGCCTAAGAATCTTTTTAACTGTCATTGGTAGTCAATGTATGTATTTGTTTTACCTGAGCGAATAAGCATCCTGTGCTGTACAGGTGTGTTAATTGGAATTTTACAGAATATTGCCCTAGGTGATTTGTTTCAAGTATTAGCTCTGAGAACAGATGTATAATTTAGATATTTCTACAAATATTATAAATTTTTAATTAACATTAACATTGAAAAAAAATAGTATTCAAAAAATATTGAGCAGTTACAAACATGTTATACTAAAAGAGAAGAAAAAAAAATGAAAAAGAAATTAAATAAAATGATATAAAATAATAATGAAAATAAAAAAACATGAAGAACAGGGGTATTAAGATGTGTCTACAAATATTAAATATTAAATGATTTTTAATTAACATTAAGATTGAAAAAGAAAAATAATAATATCATTTTCATTTATTTATTTATTTATTTATTTATTCATTTATTCATTTGTTTGTTTGTTTGTTCTTGTTTGATTATTTTGATATTGCAACAGACGCAAATATTACTTATTTATTTATAGATATGTTTATTCTATACATCAAAGTGAATTTTATTTATTTAATTCTTATTTTTGCATTTGTTTAAATTTTTTTTTAATTTCTATTTATATATATTTATTAATTCATATCATTTTGTAAATTTATTTTTTAGACATATTCATTATGTTTGATCTTTTTATTCATTTCATAAATATATAAATTTATAATATCAATTCATTTATTTCACTACTTTGTTTTAGATATTTTTTTTTCAATATTTCAATATTTCTATTATCTTATATATTAATATAAAAATTATTGTTATTTATGTTGTTTTTCTTTATTTTCATTTTTTAAATTCATTTCTTTTCTTTAGTGTTTTTTTTTGTCGTTGTTTATTCAAAGTTTTTTAAATAATTAAACTGGGAGCTTGCAGATTAATATGCATATTTATATTAATTCATAATGGTAGAAACACCCTCGTACAAGTATGTTGGAGTAATCGAACCTGATATTCCGCTAGAGGCGCGAAACGCTGATATCGTCTTTTTCCGAGTGAAACACGGTGGATGCAGAATTTCCTATAAATTAGAAAGAAGTAATATAAGAACCTTTTTTCTTTCATAAACTAAAAACGATGAACATCATACATTATTTTCTTTCATAATGCCATACTTGTTTTGCAATTCTTAAATAGATAATATGAATGTTGGAAAACTGATGTTGAGAAGTGAAATAGGAACACATGCACCAAGAGGAAATTACACATTACTTTACGACGGAGAGGGAGAAATTGGTTTTCGATTAACACACGTTACTACAGTGTACAACGGAAAAGGTATTTAAAAATCATAATTTTGAGAAAGCCACCAACCAATTCGCCGTTCCAGAAACTAAGGAATTATGGGTACTGTGTATTCGAAATTTTGTTGTACGAACAATCGATTTTCGACCAATGACGTTACGTTATTTACGTTCTTGACCAATCAACGTATTTTGGTGTAAGCTCTACCCACAGTGCTTTAGTTTCTGAAACGGCGAATTAGAACAAATGTTGTAGTAGGTCTCATTTGATATTCTTAATCTTTAAAATAATTTGATTAAGATCCTAATATACAAATATGCCATGGCAACGAGGTCAATACATGGATATATAGACATGACTAGAAAATACTGATCAAGGACACAGTCCGAGGTCAATATGCTCTAATCAGGTCTATACATCCATGTATTGACCAAACTTGCCGTCCTATAATTGTTTTATTGTGTTATAACATTATTCTTGTTTCAGTTGGTACTCAACGATCCGTATGTTATAATAAAAATAGTTGTTAACCTGACAGTTCCAAAATAGAACCTCATGTACTCATTTTGGAAAGACCTGGTTTACACCATATTTAAAGAACGTCGTGTGACATCAAAAGAACCATAGCGCATAAATAATATTATAAAATAATAAATGTTGTCATCAGTAATTTTTAATCAAATCATTGCTGATTATGACGAAATCATGGAACAGGCCGTTATACAAATATATCTAGTCCCTATGAAGACGTAACGGGCATGTTGCTACTGCTGCTTTTGTACGTCTTGCTTGTAGTTATACGCGTGATATGGTTAATGCAAATTTTGTTAAAAAAAAGGCACTTAACAATACGTTGACTAAATCATAATCCAGAATTCAACTTTTTTCATTTTGCATTAAATAAATAAATACAGAAATTACTGTTAATTTATTTTCTGCATATGCTCATTTCCTGTCTCTTCAGTTCAGATAAAATCAAAACATTTGGAAGACCATAAAATCAAAGATTATTAAAAACTGATAGAGGACAAATAACCAATATGATCTAAATGTCAAGCCAAAAAATCAGCTAAGGACAGGGCTTTGCATGAGAAAGATAAATTTATCATTGTTTTTGGTTTTATCCTTTCGTGAATTAACGATGAAACTTTATGATATAGACTTTATCATATTTAATGGGCTCATGTGATTCTGACTATGGTAAAGTTCATAAGCAAAATGCCCTAATTCCATATCATGAGGATAAATATAACAAAATTACCTAACAGAATTGTTAAGAGCCGAAATCCAGAGAATAAAAGGCACAGTAGGTGCAAAACAACAGGAAAAAAATGTAAACCGCGATGTTCCTTACTCTATACAAGCATTTCAAAAGAAATAGTGGGATTTTTGACGCACCAAATATCCCTTCCTTTGCGGAACTTTCTGGTAGCAACTCAACAGCATTTGCTATTCAAAGGTCAGAGACAGTATAAGAAAATAATCATTCCAGTACTAAGCAAAAATAAGCTAAATCACAGTTCAACAGAAACTTCAAATTTCCATCTATTAAAACTTTTTTTAACGATTGCTTGCGACGGAATGTTTTGAAACCTTGATAAGTAACATTTTGGATAATCATCAGTAATTATGTGCTAAACTCAAAATTACAAAAACAGGATAACAGCAAACACCTACAATGGCCGTGAACTAAAATCACATAACACAATTTACAAGTAAACTGCACAAGAAAAACAATAATGAAAACAAGAGATAAACATAAATAACGATAGGAACTCGGGATAGCCTATTAATATTTCTACCAAATTACACCTCACAAATAACAACTTTTTAAAAAATTAAATGCAATTGAAAATTGATTAAACTTAAAAAGATAATTATATTACTTATAAAGAAAATACAATCTGATGATGTTTTGTTTGCTGTTTTATCTAATTAATGTTGGCACCTTAAAATGATGAAAATCAATTTTTCAGGACGAAAGGTCGTAACCATATCAACATCCAAAGGAGGAGTGGAACTTTTGATACAGAAAACTAACCCTAACAATCCTATCCACAACATTCGCCTGATCATGCCTGGGTTTGAAGACAGATTCGAATTGTTTCCATTTTATCCACCATTTCTAGAAACTATTAAGCGGTTTTCCGAAATTCGTTATATGGACTTTCTGCATACAAACGGACACACGGTAATATTTTAACAGTTATTTAGTACAATTCTATTCCAACACTTCTTTGTGTCTGAATACTCCGATAGTTTACAGTATCACCATTATTAGTCAGACTTTATCTAGTGGCGAATTCAGTTGAATGTCAACAGCTTGGAGAAGGTTCCAAAAAATTTTCTCTTTTACTAGTAAACACTGCAACCACTAAAGAATGAACAAATACCAAATGCATATTAAAATATCGAAGATATAGGTTAGTTTTAACTGGCAAAAATGTAACCATAAGAATACTCACCTGCCCAGTATTTATGAAGAAAATATTATATTTCATATGGTACCTTAAACCATTTTTTTAGTTTTTTTTTACATTTTCTGAAAATTTGATCCTATATTTCAAAAAAAAACTATTGGTCATAGAAATTAACATCAAATTACTAAAACATGTTAGTTGCCGAACAAATCTTACAAGCAATTTCATTAAGACAAATATAAATTGTAGAGGAGGGTCTTTAATGGGATATTTTCAGTTTATTATATATTGATTATACTTACGATAATAGACTACTTCTTTTTTGCCTGTAATGATAATAGGCTATATATATGAATCAAACTACATTTGTAATGGCGAATTTCTTAATTGTAGAACTTTTTAGTTGCCTTAGTCAGATTTGTACTTGTTCTGAACACAAAAAGACAGTCAAATAAAAAGCAGGAGATGGTCACTCGACCGATGCACCTGATCTCCACCATTGCTTTCATTAATTGGGTCCGTGTGTTTCATCTTTGTATAATTGTGTATCTCTTCATTTTACTTTTCCTAGCAGTACTCGTGTTATGGGTTTATTTCTTTGTTTTTCTGATGTTGCCATCTCCTGCTTCTTGTTTGACTGCAATGTATACTTAACATTCTGTGAAAGTTTCAATTAATTCTATAAAGTGGTCTAGGAGGAGTCGCCGCAAAGTAAGTACCCTATGGCGGACAGACGAACGGACGGACGGATTGAAGGACACCATGATCACTATATACCGCCCGCTAAAGTGGGGGTATAAAAATGAAACTCCGGTCCCATTTCAAGGTGGTCTGAAATACCAATGTAGGTTAGAACAAATAGTGGAAGTTTTGAATAGAATTGTAACCAAACATGGAAACGGATTTAAAAAACACAATTCTGCTACACTGTTTTGACTCTGCAGTACGTTATAGTTTGTATTATCTTGGCAAGATAAAGTAAGGTGATTGATTGCGGACTCTAGTTATGCAGATATAAACTTAAATTGTATTTTATATGTTTCTAAAAAGCCAGAACCAACGACATGGAATGCACGAAGGCAAATTGGTCACCATACACACACAGGTTCGGAAGGTGCAGCAGTTGAGCATATGATTGATTTGAGCAATAAACTTGGCGCAAGTCCATGGTTCAATATGCCTCATGCTGCAGACGACAACTACGTCACGGAATTTGCTAAACTAGTGAAAACTACTCTCCGCAGTGACCTCAAGGTAAGACAGTTTAAAATAAAAAAAAAGTGTGTAAATAGAATCAAAGGAAACTTGTTCATCGGTATCAAATCTGATATTGACAATAACTAAATTCTTGTGCTTTTATTTTCTAACAACTGAAAATTTTGATATTATTTCGTGATGATGTCTGTTTTCCCAAGGATTTTTTTTGTGGCAATGTAATTTAGGTCGTATATTTTCTGTTATCATTTTCCACATTATGATCAGATCTTCATCTCTGATGTCGGGAGCTACCATTTGACTTATAATATACAATGTATGTCTTATAATATTTTGACTTGAGTATTGATAAATATCAGGCACGATTTAAATACTTGGACACTCTTGCAAAATTATGTATTTAGAATTGAATATTTTGTAGTTTTATTAGAATGTAAAGGCGTGGACCGTTGCACATTTTGAATGAAGCGCACTCGCTTAATTTGGAAAGTGTGCGCCCGTTCAACGCTTTAAACGCCATTTAAACTACAAAATATTGCATTCAATACTTATAAATTCCGTCAAAAAAGCAAGTTTTCACTCAAAATTACGTAATTAAAATCGTGGATGGTGTGCCATTTATTCGTCTAGATTACTCCGCCGCTTATGTTTACTTTTGTCGTTATCACCGAGTCGCGTGCTTAATCTTTACTTTTACCGATTGATAAAGAGCAGTGACGGAAATGATCGGAAGTACTCATAACCAATCAAATACTCTCATTTCAATACGAAGCAGAATGAATGTAATTATTATAAGGAGAATTAGGGTTCCCTCTATATAACGTAACCTTCAAGTTATAATAGAAGGCGCCATACTTTCTTCCAGTTCTCGTATGTTTTAATTTATGTATCCAGGTATATACCTAAGAAAATTGGTAAAGTAAGTGCAATCTAGACTATGCTTCCTTTATGTAGTACATATGCATCATAAGTTTTAATTTATTTATAGATCTACATCGAGTATTCTAACGAGGTCTGGAATGGAATATTTAGGCAAACACGCTATACGCAAGAGCAAGGCATGAAACTTCACTTAGATCCCCATGCATACCGTGCTGGAATGAGGTATTATAATAAAAGGTCATCTGAGGTCATGGATTTATGGAAGCAAGTATGTTAAATGTTTAACAAGTCTTCCGCTAATCATTGATGAGATAATTCTAGAAAACAGACAACAATGAATATAGATTATTTGAATGATTTATTTGCATGTATTTTTTTTTCTGTGATTCAAAGACTTCAACTGCACTCCAAAGATGCACGACAGATGTAGCGAATGAGCTGTGAAATGTAAACTTAATATGCTGGGATTGGAGTATATTACTACTTAAAAATGGAAAGTTCACAATTAGAAAGTCAAAATTATTAAGTTTGTCTTAAAGTTTGGGTTTTAAGTGTCCCGAGATGTCAATGTAAAGGTAAATTTCCAGTTTTTTCAAGATATTTCCTGAATCGAGGATTGTTGACAGATTGTTGGCTAGATTTTGCTTTCTTCTGAACTAGCCCTTGTATGAATCTTGCTTCATACAAATATAAACCAAATCTGGCAGAAATGTAGCACAATAAGCTACAATTGGTATCCCGACTGTCTGTTGCGAAACGTGTCCTTCAAATTCGACAAATAAATTGTCAATTAGGTCACAGTATGACAATCACATCATCCTCAGTATACTATTTGTGAGAGTCAGTGTGACAAAATATGTGTTTTCTTTACCCATCACCAAATATGAGTACCTTTTTTGGTACAGAAAGACTTATGAATGAGATCGCTGAGTACTGGTTACAATTTGTCATGTGGAAGAGCTGTGTAAAGTGTTGAAACAATACTATTACAGAAATTAATTGTAGAAAGATATTTTAATAAATCGGAAGAGTTTTTAAAATCCATATCTGATTTACCCCGATTGTTGAGTATGTGTTTTATTGCATATCTTGAGGGCCAGCCATGATTGCGGCAATTAATGAAGGTAGGAGCTTTGAAAAGCGTTAGAAAGACCCAACAATATAGCTTTCTTGTTTTTTTTTTTTTGAGTTTGGGTTTCCAATATATTAAAAGAGGTTATTATTTTTGTCACGTACACTTATTTCAAAAAGAAAACAATGTTGAGGATGTCTTTCTTCAGGATGTCTTTTTTCTTTCTTCAGGATGTCTTTTTTCTTTCTTCAGGATGTCTTTCTTCATTGGAAAAATGTTTTAAGAGCGGAAACATAATTGCAACAGAAGAACTAAATACACTGTATTGAAAATTATTTGAAGACCGAATTTTAAAAATATTTTTCAAGATTTTATAATTTTTCTTAAAATTTGATTTGTCAAAAATGTTGCATGGATATATATGTACCTACATATGGTGCACATATGCTAAATAAGTGCAATTCTAAAAAACAAACGCTGGAATTAAAATGTAAGATTAAAAGTGGTGTAACTGAATATTTCATACAAAACTAGTAAGTGAAATAACTTCTAAGTAAAATGAACTAAATCGAATTTGTCTGTATAAAAATTTCAGAATAGATTACAATAAACAAATTATTTATCTCATCCTAATAGAAAAGTTGTAACAATATTTAGAATGAAATAATGAAAGCTCTATATCTGCACCTCATAAGATATTGCTACCAGAGGGGAGAATAGTATTTAGCACCAAGTCTATTTACAAACTTGAAAATTAGATTATTATTTGGACTGCCTTAATTCAGCCATGGTATACGTTAGCAATACAGTTTCTTGAGAGCCATTATATGAAATATGACAATTTTTTAAAAGAAAATTCAAATTCTTCAGGTTTTTGGTTCCGATTCCACCAGACTGATTCCAGTATGGGCGTGGCAGACTGGGTATCAGGATTACACACGACAGGCAATAGAAGATTTAGGCAACAGAACGGCGAAATTCAAAGCTTTGGCTATAACGGGATACTTCAGCTGTAATGGACTAGCCGGAAAGCACGTTTGTACAGTTTTTAGAATATTTCTAGCTATTATTTCTTATTAATGGTTAATTTTTATACATGTGTATCAACACATTCTTATTGTTAAAATTTGCCGCATTTACTTTTTTTAGCTTGAGTTCATCTCAGGTTACAAATAAACAAAACATAGGCAAGATAAAAACATTAGAAATCATTATATAATAACAACTACATATGTATACCTGAATACTCTTAATTCGTACTCATAATATACTCTTAATTCGTACTCATAATAGAAATTCTTGTTTTAAAAATATACATTTAGTACTTATCACGATATATGACGCTTACTAACATATTCATACGAAATCATAACAAGATGAATTTTCCATCACGATTTAATTTGCTAACGTTATATAGTCCATTTCTGACATTTTAGTAATCACTTTTTGATGTTTTCTTGGCTCGTTTTAATTCTTCAATTCTTTTTTGACTGGTACTTTGGTATCTATATTTAAACCAGGCTGTCTATTCGCCGTTATACTTATTTATCTTTTCCAGGCGTCGGAGATGCTCAATATGTCAATGAGTCAGATGGCGGCATATTGCAACAAAGATCTTCCACGTGTTGAAGCATCCTTTCAGCATTACTTGGACTTGGCAAAGGTAAACACTCAGAAAATATGGGAATGCACGAGAAAAAAGTGTTAACCAAACTCTTCTTCTGGTGGACTGTTAGTCCCCGAGGGCATTACTAACCCAGTAGTCATTACTCCGATGCTGACCCGAACAGCGATTTTATTTGAAAACTTGCAATATCTATATTCTAGAAAATTTTGCTTAAACGTAGGAGTATCTCCCTCTTGCATAGCTCTGTCCTTGGCTGTTTGTCTCTTTTCGTTTAGATTTTGTTGTGGTTATTTGTGCTCCATTAGATTTTACAAATTTTTGGTTATTAGTCTTTCTAACATTTTTTTTTTAATTCGATCTGAATTAAATGATATTATTTTGATTTGATCTAATAATATTATTTTGATTTGATCTGCACTGAAGAGATATAAGTTATCGAAATTGCCATACGTAGAAACTAAATTCACAGTAACTTCTGTTATGATTGAGTCTTCAATTGTACCAATTAACAACAAAATCTCATTGATGAAAATACCAGTGTCTTTCTACCTTAAGTTACCCTGAGGAAAATATGTTTGCTGAACACAAGGACATTTTCGCCTTGATATACAATTATTAAAAAGGTTAAATTATTAACAATGTTAAATTGGATTGTCCCTTAAATAACTTCTTCCCGTTAGCGTCCTTCCAACGAATATTTATTCGCCATCAGCGATAATGAGGTACTAGCTATTCCTTGAAGGCAAATGTAGTATTCATGAAAAAGATGTTAAGAAAAAGACACTTCTAAATCTATTTTCTATAAACCCATAAGTACTGTCTTTTATTAGTACGACCATTTTTGTTTTCAACAATTTGCAATTTTATCTCATTTTTAAGATTTCGTCATCATATCATTGATGAACCAAAATTCAGAACGCGATTTGTTTCATATGATGGGCAATTTAAAAAAAAGCTCAAATTTTGTCAAAAATCTTCTTGTGTAGTTTCTTGTAATATTTTACGAAAGGATATGGAGTAAATGTAAATGTAAGTAGACTTTCAAAGCTCAAATTAATAATGCCAACTTGTATAGTTTTGCTGTAATAAAAACCAAACATGGCTGCACTTACATTTAATATCAATTTTTATTATATAGATTGCGGTGAAAGATTGAAATTTCTCAGTGAAAGAAAAGTGATAATTAACTGTGAAATTATTTTCCATAATTTCACACTAGGAAGTGACGTCACAATAGACGTTGTCAACGTCGTCGTTAAGTAAACGTCTCAGCGGATTAACATCGAAAACGTAGTTCATGCAATGAATCTTAAAATAAACCCCTTAATATTACAGGGGAAGATCTATATAATAAAAACAATAACTAATCCTAGATTCTGATTATCGAAAATATTCAACTCATGATCGAAAAACGCTGTAATTCACTCATGCGCTGCGCGCATTCGTGAATTACTGCGTTATTCGATCATTCGTTGAATATTTTGCGATAATCAGAATCTCGGATTAGTTATAGTATAAATATCTTCACTGTTTGTGAATATAATACTACACGAAGGAAACCAACTTCCAGAACAAATTCTTTGTTAAAAGTATAAACATTTGCTCTTTAAGATGGCAATTACAGCTTATATGTTTTCACAGGTGCTATTGTTTTCAAAATTGTCAAAATCATCAGTGGCAAGTTCAATGTATGAAAATGTATTTTGAAATGATTTTGTAATAGGTTGCGTAAAGTTGACCTGTTTAAACAGTTTTTGATACGATTTGATACATTTCCTTAATCTGTACACTGAATGATCAAATGTCAGGGGAAAGTAGGCATACCACTTTTGCCTTTTATACGATCCCATGTACGTCTGTTCTTTTGCGAAAAAATATTGAAGGGGTGTTTATACTCATCGAGTTGGCGTTTCTTCACACATGTAATTTTTACTTTCTTTTAGTGGTATGAGGATACAAAGCAGTGTATAATTATTATTATTGATTTGTAATTTGCATCAGTTTTCTTTGATCCCGTGGA
>MJUU01056187.1:60835-78965 GCA_002080025.1 Modiolus philippinarum
AAAAAAAAGCTCAAATTTTGTCAAAAATCTTCTTGTGTAGTTTCTTGTAAGTAGACTTTCAAAGCTCAAATTAATAATGCTACACTTGTAAAGTTTTGCTGTAATAACAACCAAACATGGCTGCACTTACATTTAATATCAATTTTTATCCTGCAATGGTGGTATTTACTGGACGAATACGACCCTACGAATATTTTTTTTTCGTATTCGTAGGGTAGACTGGTAACCGGTCCGCGATTTTGAACGAAGAAAAGACAAGCGACTGGTTTGAAAGCCTCGAATACTTTGACGTCACAGTGTGAATTCTCTTATGACGTCAGGGATTATACCAAAATGGCCGAAGTTGTTTACTGTCTTCCTGGTCCCGCTTCACAAAGAAAATGCATTTTTAAATAGGGTTTAAATGATTGCAGGATAAAAACAATATACGTACATTGTCGGAAATACAAAATTTATTTGTAATCGCTGCGAAACAGGCGAGAAATGCTCGGTAAATCTCGCATTTCTACCTGTTTCTAAAGCTCGTCAAATAAATTTTATATTTTCCGACAATGTACATATATTGTATATATATCTACACTGTTTCTGAATATAATACTACCCGAAGGAAACCAACTTCCAGAACAAATTCTTTGTTAAAAGTATAAACATTTGCTCTTTAAGATGGCAATTACAGCTTATATGTTTTCACAGGTGCTATTGTTTTCAAAATTGTCAAAATCATCAGTGGCAAGTTCAATGTATGAAAATGTATTTTGAAATGATTTTGTAATAGGTTGCGTAAAGTTGACCTGTTTAAACAGTTTTTGATACGATTTGATACATTTCCTTAATCTGTACACTGAATGATCAAATGTCAGGGGAAAGTAGGCATACCACTTTTGCCTTTTATACGATCCCATGTACGTCTGTTCTTTTGCGAAAAAATATTGAAGGGGTGTTTATACTCATCGAGTTGGCGTTTCTTCACACATGTAATTTTTACTTTCTTTTAGTGGTATGAGGATACAAAGCAGTGTATAATTATTATTATTGATTTGTAATTTGCATCAGTTTTCTTTGATCCCGTGGAAAATATATTTTAGTATTTGCTATTGAACGAATATGAAAAAAAAATTGGCAAAAAAAGTATGTTAGGCCACTCCAAATCAGATCAATGTATTACAAAGAAATATACATCTACAAAGGCCGTTAGGATTTTACCAATTGTTGACTGAATTGAGGTAAAAATCAATGGTCAATTACGAGATTTCGTGAAAATTGATTTTTATTGTTCAAATTTGGTTCTATTAAATGAATGGGTTAATTACAGATAAAAATAACAATAGAAGTTTTTTTTCTGATACTTCAAATATCGTCTCGAATATTAGACTCGCCAGAATACATCGCTTTCCAAATTACTGGAGTGTAATTACTTTTGTTTCAGAAATATAACCTGAAACTTGTGATGTATGAAGGTGGTCCGGCTATAATGGAAAACAGTGCTATAGCACATGGTGTCAGCCATACTGATGTTACCAATAAAGCAATAGCCTTTAACAAGGATCCACATGTTGAACCTGTGGTGGACAACGTGCTAGAATCATGGAATACAATTGTAACAAGCGATTCTTATAACCAAAATCCAGGTAAATTTATAACCGAAATCCAGGCAACATATAATCACAATCCAGGTAAACTTTAAACCAAAATCCAGGTAAACTTATAATCACAATCCAGGTAAACTTATTATCATAATCTAGGTAAATTTAAAACAGCAATTAAGGTAAACTGATAATCACAATCTAGGAATGCGTATAATCACAATTCAGATAAACATTTCATCACAATCCAGGTAACACTCCAGGTGAACTTATTATCACAATCCAGGTAAAATTAAAATAACAAACTAGGTAATAGATCAAAGAACAATGTAATACCCATATTGTTAATAATTCCTATACCAACAATCATAATACATGGAGGATCATGTCAATAAATATGACAATGCTGCTAAAATTATCATGATAACAACAGATTTTTAGTCTGTCCTTTTCATCTTCAAACAATAAAACTCAGACCAAGTCCAAATTATGCTGTTGTAAGCGTTTACGGAATTACCCAAATAATGAACTGAAATGAACCAGAGACGGGGCGATTGTACCTAGTTACATCTATGAAACAAGAAGGAAGAGGTATTTGCTATGTTCGCTAAATAATAATGCAGTGAATAGTCTCCTTTACACAAAGCAATCACTTTATTGTTACACTTTATTTACTGGTTTCACTTCGTCTATTTCTGCATAGAGAAAATTGATCACGTGTATTCATTTTACACTTTCTTTTAACGTAAAACACTTTCAATGTGTTGCTGTATTGCCTTCATAGTAATTCATATACAAGATTGACTTACTAGCTCATGTACAAAACAGACCAGCTTTCTCATTTGCAGATGATCTTTTCTACTTAGCACATATGCATTGCGTCTAAAATTTCTTGTTATAACACTGTATGAATATTATTTCAAGGTAGCAAGTCACAGAAACTTACATTGTGTCTGGCCTTCTAATAAATCTTTCTTCCGAAAGTCTTAGTTGTCAATAACAACAGTTCTTGGCTATATTTACTGGGCCAAACGAAAATGTATCTAATCTCTAACAATCTGTCATGCATGCAACCTGTCATCGTAGTGATGACAATATTTACCCTTTGATGTTTAATACATCTGGTGAACAGATATTTACACTTGTTGTAGCTACAATAAGATGTCAGTCATTATATTTAAAGGAATTAAAGCATACATGATTTGTTTCGAGCAATCTGTGCTAAAGTAAAGAATATTAATCTAGTCATCTTGTCCAAAATTTCTGGCTCTTTTAGAAATGTAGACGAACTAAAATTTATTTTCTAGGAGGGCTGTTCAACTATTTCTCTTCAACTGGTACCCCAAGTAAGTATGGAAGCTGGGGAATGCTTGAATATACAGGACAGGATCCCGCCACAGTTCCAAAATATATAGCAACACATAAGTTCATCACCAAACATTATAGTAAGAATCCAGTGGACATACAATGCAGTTTTCTGGAGAATGCTGGTCTGGGTTTTGGATGTTTCTTACAAAAACGTGGGGACCTACATTGGCGCTGTGCTGTCACAGATGATGATGGTACAACATGGTCGGTAAGTTTTACACCTAGCTTTCATATACAGAACAGATTATAAGTATGAATTATAACTCGCAGACAATGCACGTCTCCCCTAGTGATATTATCTAGCTTTAGGAAATGTTAAGAAAATGTTAAGAAATATTAAGAAATGTTTGGAGATAATATTAGAGCAAATGAGGGTAATAACAAAGTTACCGAACAGAGTTGTCAAGAGCCGAAGTCCATAAGACAAAAAGGCAAATCGGGTGGAAACCACAGAAAAAAAAGTGTCGAGCGCAATGGTTTTGATTTGGAACAGGCATTTCAAAAGTAATGGTGGGTTGAATTGGTTTAATGGCATACCAAATCTCCCCATCAAATGAAAGTCGACAACATATCAGTCTGTTTATATGTCATAAGATGCATATTCCTAACATTGACAGTAATTTTACTTTGACAGTAATGTTAATTTCATTCCTCAAGAAATTCTATGGCCGTCACCATAACATCATTGACAGATATGACGTGTCAGTATCCCAAATGAAAGTGGACATTTTCAGCTATATTCACGTCTTCCCGGATTTGACTACCGATTTTGACATTTTTCTAGATTGATTCACTTCCAGTGTGAAGGGTGCTGTTAACAGAACAGGACATACCTACCCTTCCGGAGCACATGATGTTACTNGCTTTGTATCTGTCTAACGTCATTGTTTTCTGTGTTCTCGTTTTGGCCATGTCTTTGGATTTTTGTAAATTCCACTCCTTTGTTCCTTCGGTATTCTATTGCCGTTATTTCCAACTCCTGCTTACGGAGTGTAGATTTTTTAAAGCTGATTCTAATCAGACAAAGGTATCTCCATCACCGCCTTATTAATGTAGTTTCAAAAAAAATTCCGTCTCGTGACAAAATACCGATGCTTCTGTAAATTTACTTTCTGCATATGGCCATTTCAACAGTCGACAGCCTATGTCTCATAAGTACAGATACAACCTACTTTGGAAATCAAGAAATCGAAAGATTCATTAAAGCAGATAAAAACAAATACTAGTAATCAAAATGATTTAAATTTAATTCATAATTCTACCTTATGATAGAATGCTGCAATTTGATTGGTCGAATACCAGTGTATTTTAACCCTCTGCCGGGGTATTTGCCTAAAAATTTACCTTTTTAAACCCTTCACTGAGACGCTTGTTCAAAATTTAAAACGCCGTCATCTGTGCGCTTTACATAGAGTCATTCGGTAGAATTTAAATGTAATTCATAATTCTACCTTATGATAGAATGCTGCAATTTGATTGGTCGAATACCAGTGTATTTTTGACAAATTCACGGCATTTCAAGCAAATTTTGAAGCAACGGGGTACTTTCTGAAAAAAAATTGTCTCTTTTAACCCTCTGCCGGGTCATTTGCCTAAAAATTTACCTAAATATAATATCTCTCGACTGGTATTTTTCGCTAAATTCCCTTCCAAACATACCCGTTTAAAAATCAGCAAAGCACATAGAGAGATACTCTTTAGTTTTAAGCCATATTCTCTTATTTAGATATTGTGAGTTTCCAAATAAAATCGATTTATGGACTACTGGGTTGGTAAATACTCGCTAAGACTAACAGTCCACCAGTAGTTTCATACGATCATAATTTTTTTTAAATAGATATCAGTCCCATGTGGAAAAAATTGGTCCGAACTGTGATTCTAGATTCATTTTTGTTTGCTTATTGCTGGTATGAACATTTCTTTTTACTGTCTGTGACCTTTCAAAAGCATTTTCTGTTGAGTTGCTACCAAAGCTGCTATCGAAATAGGTACAGAATTTCATTTTGCATAAGGACATCATTCAACTTATTTTGGTTTACCTTTTTAGATCCTATTGGTAATTTGTTCTCTATCAGCTTTTACACATATTTCGGTTATGGATTTCCAAATGTTTTGATTTAATCTGCACTGAAGAGACATCAGTTGTCGAAATGCACATGTGCAGAAAATAAATTCACAGTAACTTTTAGGTATTTTGTTATTAAAAACGTGGGTAATGATTTTAAGTTGTACTTAGATACATTCTGAAATCCTTAGATTTTCTGTGGTATCTCCATGTCAATTAAATCTACTGTTCGACCCTCGGAAGCGCACATTGACTATTTTTTTCAGCGAAAAATTATAAATGGCTTTTTTCAGAAAAAAATTATAAAATAAAATATAAGTCTTTGTTACACAGAAATGTTACAAAAACCTCCAAATTAAAACTGCACATAAAAAGTGTTTTAAAGGAAATTATTAGACTTCATTTTCATTTAGATTAATTTGTTTAGCATTGATTTGCACTTTAAAAAAAAGATTTCGCTTAGATTACTGTCCTTAGCTAATTTTGGCTTTCAATTTAGATCTATTGTTTATTTGTTCTCAAACAGTTTTTAAACATTTTTTAGATTTTAATAAGATTTTATCTGCACTGAAGATACATAAGTTGTCGAAAAGGTCATATGCAGAAATTAAATTTTCAGTTAGTTCGGTTTTTTGTTGTTAGATAGTAGTTAATCCAAAAATTGTTCTATGTATTTTCAGTATTATCCAGACGTTGGAACCATTGGTGATATCTTAGTACTGGATGGCCTGAATCCTGATACACATACTTTGTATGTAAGATCTGTCAATAAACTTGGTGTGAACAAATATCACTCCATTGATACAAGGACAATGGCAAATAAATGGCAAACGTAAGTCTGTTCTTTTTTAGAATTAAGAAGTTTAAAATTTCAATTGATTCAATCCTGCATATGACGTCATTCATTGCATGAAAAGACATTTCAAAGCAAATATTTGATAGGAATTTGCTTTTTTGTAACATTAGTAAACTTTGAGTATATTTGCTGTTACATCACGCTTGCATTCTCCCTCACATGAATAGTTAATTACCAGCGTTTTTCATGGTTATACATTCTTTAAACATCCTCTAGAAATTTATTAGTTTGGTGTATAAATCGGTTCTTTGAATTTAATAATCATAAATGCAATTGCAAGGTTGGAGAAGTTTTATCAATCTATTTAATTGGTATGCTCACCATGTATTTCAGTTACAGTGTACTTGTTCGTGAAATATTTTCTCGTATGCATATCCTATCATTTTTTTCAAATCTTAGAATATATTATAATGCTATTCAGACCATTTATTTATAATGCCCATATCTCACTATTTCATATTGCCAAGTTCTGTTACAATCGACTTTACGAGCACCCTATGGTAATTGACCACTCGTGCTTCTGTGACTGATGACTGATTGCAAGAGCATTCTTCTATTTTGTTGCCGATCCGGCATACACGAGATAAATAAAGAAATTGATTATATAGCAATGTTCAAAATTTAGCAAAGAATTCCGATCAAACCGATGCTAGGGGCACTGTTGAAGGGCCGCTGTTGAAGGCCTCATGGTGACTTCAAGGTGAATAACAACAATAAAAGCACTGTTCCTTTGCTCGGTTCTACCATGTATTTCTAGAGACGTCTCATGTACATTTACTGCATATCCTGTCATTGCTTATATGGATACAGGTATGTGTTTTTATTCTGTTTTGCTGGAAAATATTCTTGCATGTTGAAACAACGGCAGCAGAATACCGAAGGAACAGGGGAAGCGCTGACTACAAAAATCGAAGTCCAAAGACATGGCAAAAACGGCAACAGAGAAAAACAAAGACAAAACAAGGACGAGAGACAGCTACAATGCAAGGAAATAAAAAGATAACATTTAGAACTAAGGTACTCATAGTGTGAACTCCCATGATAACCGGGAGTGACATCAGGTGCTCCGGAAGGGTAAGCACGTCTTGCCCCGCTAGCGACACCCGCCACACTAGCAGTGAGTCATAAAATGTTTTGAAAGGTCTGTTTGGTAGCGGATTGGTTAATGTCATTTTCTAACCCTTAGACAAAAACCAATGAAATACATGGTACATGTTACTTACCTAACCCTTAAACAGTACCATGGTGAAATTTTGAAAAACTTTTGGTAAATCTCCATAGTATTGTAACAACCACAAAGGACAAATCGTTACCACAAACACCACTGACGAAGACAAAACTATGATTTACAAGACAACACAAAAAACTAAAGTACTGACAGTGTGAACTCCCATAAAAACCGGGAGAGACATCAGGTGCTTCGGATGGGTTGAAGCATTATATTTTGAACACCATCATCAAGCATTACAACATATCTATCATGTAAAGCTGACATTTCTATTAAAATGGTAAAAGCTGTGTTGTTATCAAACCTGTGATGAGTTATCCAAATGAATTTATATTTAGTAAAGTTCAAATGAAGGTCTTACGTATTCATTGTTTCATTGATACCAGCATCCGACGTAAATCATGATATATGGCACTAAATATGTAAATTCCAGTGTGATCATATTTTTTCCTTCTTTGTTTTCCAGATACACAAATATGGATTATTACAGTGCTATAGCATCCAGTAAGGTAATACGACGACTTCCTAACAAGGTTTATAATAACCTTAATACACAGGCTAGATGTCCGTAGGCTTATGCAATACGTAATAAAAATCATTTGAAATAAATACTAAATTATTATAATTCTTTCTGTGTGTAGGGCTGGTCTTTTTTATTACAGATGTATTCATATATCTATTACAAAGTAAGTGAGAACCGAACCGTCAGATTACAAACGAAACATCCAAAGACAATGGCAACAAAAAATAAAAAAAAATAAAACCCCAAAGATCCCAAGAAATAACACGAGTACAACACAGAGAAAATGAAGACTCACATTTATACAAAGATGAGCAACATGAACCCAATAAAATACCATGCAATTGGTATAAAATCATCCGGAAGGTATTTGCAGTATTATAAAAAAATAATAACTGCAACCAAACAAATGATATAAATTGATTGATTTATTGATATGGTGTTTAACGTCACTTTCAGCAGTATTTCAGCTATCTCATGACGGTTAATTTTAGTAGAAGCCGAAGTACCCGGAGAGAACCACCGACCTTGGGCAGGTAACTAACATACCCTATCACTTACGATTGTAAGCCGAGTCCACCCTTTTTTAAAATGTACAAAGTGGGGTGCGAACTTACACGTCAGTGGTGATATATTGCAGTGGTTGTATAGGTAGTAGAGCCCTCGCCCCTAAATGATATAGAAAATGGCTGGTAACATAGAGGTTAATGATGTAGACTTTACAAAAATTCCATGAAAACATGAAATGATATCCATCCATTGCCCTTTTTCCTTCATGTACCCCAATATTGCAACTTTTCATTCAATCAAATAACTAAATACCGAAGTTACTGTGAATTTTGATTCTGCATATGCAATAAATAATATGCAAATAAATCATATTAGAGGAGGTGTGCTGATTAAGTAACTATAGCAGTTAAGAATCTAACTATTTCACCTCGATGATGCAAGACCATCCTGATTCTTCGACTTGCACACCTTTGTTTGCTATATTTATGTCAAGTTTCATTTTCTCACCGTTCATTGAAGATCTTATGGTGGCATTGAGTTGTTATTACTCCCCTTTAGGTCGTTGTCAGTTTGACACATTCCCCGTTTTACTTCTTTTATCTGTAATTAGAGTAGATGTACCTTTAATGCCACTAACAACACACAAACAGCCATTGCTCACAAGTAAAACTTTCAGCATCTTAAATTCTGCGCAATTTTGAAAATGCACCCTACAATATGGTAAGATTAGATAATTTTTTCCGTATATTGTGCTTTACAGTGGAAGATGAGCCGTGGAAGGTCTTTGCACGCGAAAACATCTGCCATGGATAAATTACCAACCAGAAGTGTTATTTTTTGTGTCACAACAAACTTTATCATGACTTAACGCAATAAAACGCATGACGTCATAAACAATTTAAGGTACACTCAAATGGCGACAAATTTGCTCACACAGTAGAAGTTTCCAAGCATTTTTATTAATATTTTACGGAAGAAATATGTACTTGCATTCAGTCAAAGTTATACATCGGAATACCTTTGCACTTGACGTGTCCTTGCTCTCAATAAGACAAAAGATGAAATTCCTTGACGATCTGATTTCCTGCAAGAACCTATTAATTTCGGTCTTCTAAGCAAACATGAAACAAGAAGTTCAGATGCTGGGCCTGTATTGCTCACCTGACAAAATGCTTCCAAGCCGAATAAAAAAAAACTGAACATGCTCACTAGACTGTGAAATTGAGGCTAAAGACAAAAGCCATAGAGCAGGCCGGCATGTACTACCCAAGACCAATCGATAAAGCTACCATAAAACGCTATGCTCACTAGGTCTAATCATATGAGCTGAGCCAAACATAGTCATATAACCATTAAATTGAGGTCAAGGTCAAAAGCAACATGGCAGACAGCAATATACTAATCCAGAGAAGCATACATACTATATAGCATTGTCTTGGCATATACTGTTCTTAAGATACATATCTCATCAAAAAAAAATTTGTGTGGTCACTAGACCGTAAAGTTGAGGTCAAGGTTAAAAAATTTGTCAGACAGTATCATGTTATTCTATATCAATCGCTATACTATAATACCTGCCCTAACACTTACTGTTCATTAGAAGTTCAACTTATCGGAGACAATAAACATAGTCACTAGAAAATGAAGTTTATTTCAAGGTCAAAAGTCATATGAATGACTGACACACACTAAGAAAGACCAAGTTACCGGTATATACCACATATTAATACCTACCATTTACAGTAATCACTTGTAGTAAATGAGAATCAGATCTAATCATTAAAACAAAACCTGAGCACAAGACCATGAAATTTAGGTCAAGCTGAAAAGCTATATGGGGGATTGTCATGTACTAATAGGACCAACCTTTATACTAAATTCACTGACTTACCACTTCTAGTAAATGAGAATCAAACCTAAACACAAAAATTTAAACTGGGCACTGGACCGTCAATTTTGATCAAAGTCAGAATTACAAAGGATAACTGTCAACACCTACAATCACCGAAACTACAATGACATGCCACAACTCACAGGTGAACTGCACGAGAAGAACACAAATGAAAGACAACAGACAAACATAAATAACGATTGGAACTCGGGAGAACAAGAGGCTCTCAAGAGCCTGTATTGCTCACCTGGACCATGGCTGACATAGATAAAAGGCATTTCCAATAGGAAAAACAAAACATAAAATTTATTAAAAACTATGTTCCCAACTGGCGGCCATCTTGAACTGCCGGACACCTTTTTGGAAGGGACAATCTAAGGACCATTGTGACCCCCATAGGGTCCAATGTTATATGTTCTCCGCTGGCGGCCATCTTTGATAAGGTTCGGACCTGTCGGATAACTTTTCTAAAGGGGACCATCCAAGGACTATTGTGACCAAGTTTGGTTCCAATTGGCCCAGTAGTTTCAGAGAAGATCTTTGAATGACAAGTGGACGACAGACGACGGACGACGGACGCCAATTGATAGCAAAAGCTCACCCTGGCATAGCCAGGTGAGCTAAAACTAGAGACTCAGAGTCAGCCTGTATCGCTCACCTGACAAAATGCTGAACAGCATAGTTTTCGATGTTTTGCGTCGTGGCCATGTTTTTTGTTGGATTGAAATGAAATGAGCAATCTTTTAAGGACCTTCAATACATCATTCCTGTAAAGTTTGGTTGAATTTGCTTCAGTGCAGTTTCAGAGGAGTTGATGAAAATGACATTTTTCCCATAGGGTCAAATGTTAAATATAAGTTCTGTGCTGACGGCCATTTTTTTTGCCGCATCAGATTGAAATGAGCAATATTTGTAAAGGACTTTCCATATGTCATTCCTGTAACGTATGGTTGAATTTGCTTCAGTGGTTTCAGAGGAGTTGATGAAAATAATGTTTTCCTATAGGGTCCAATTTTAAATATAAATTCTGTGCTGGCAGCCATGTTTTTTGTCGGATCGGAACGAAAAGAGCAATCTTTATTAAAGACCTATACAAAATTCCTTGAAAGTTTGTTGAATTGCTTCAGTGGTTTCAGAGGAGTTGATCAAAATGAAGTTTTCCCAATAGGGTCCAATGTTAAGTATAAATTACACTTTGGTCATGTTGTTTGTCTAATTGGAACGAAAAGAGCAATCTTTTCGTTCAAGTTTGTTACTTTTTAATGTGAAGGTAAAAATGGAATAGTCACGTGATCCTTTGTTAGGCATACTTGGTAAGCTTTACATAAGTAACAGTGACCAAAATAACATTATTGGACTACAAATTGTGTATTACTTGTCACAAAGACAAGAAAACAAGTACTCTTACAATGGTATGAAATGTTTACAAACCCCACATGACAATAAACAAGTCCTTCAAACTGCCACCAACTGACTCTTGAATTAAGTTATCTTCAATAATCATGATTATGAAATGCATTTGACTTCCTGTGTATTTTGGTGGCAGCTGTATTCAAGACCACTTATTAAGATATATGAAAATCCATGAAGTGAAATTCTAGTATGAAATTCAAGAGGTTGGCATCATCAATATAAACAATGAAGGACTAGGAATAAGGACAGCAATTTGTCAAATAGAGAAACTTTGGAATCTAATCAAGTAAATCAGGTGATTTAGAAAATGTCACGTCATGCTAAATTTTGCTCCAGTTATTTGAGAAAATTTGATCAAAACGTGAGAAGCTTACTGATGACAGATGGATGTGAAGTGAAGGCAACAGCTCACACTGACCTTTGAAAAATAAAGTCCAAAACAAAAAAGTACTGATTTACATATTTTATTAATATTCTCTAATGGATCTGTTACTAAATTCCAGAGAGACTCTCATTTCTTCCATACACTGATTTAACAAGTCTTGTAAGTCTTTGTACAAACAATGATGTTTGCCATGTGTAACTTTTATTATTTCTTCAGCTTCCTGTAATGATACCAGAGCTTCCTGTAATATACTGCGGTATAACTGTATCTTCCCTTGCTTCATCAAAAGTACACCAATCTGAGGGCTACTAGGAGGGAAGTAAAGTCTGAAAATTACAAATGTAAATACATAAATATCTTCACTTGTTTAATCAACAGTACACCAATCTGAGGGCTGTTAGGAGGGTAGGATAGTCTGAAAATTACAAATGTAGATACATAAAGATCTTCATTACAACAGGACACGAATCTGAGGGCTGTTAGGAGGGTAGTAAAGTCTGAAAATTTACAAATGTAGACACTTAAAGATCTTCATTACAACATGACAACAATCTGGGGCTGTAAGGAGGATAGTAAAGTCTGAAAATTACAAATGTAGATACATAAAAATCTTCCCTTGTTTCATCAACAGTACATGAATATGAAAGCTGTTAGGAGGGTAGTAAAATTTGAAAATTACAAATGCAGACACATAAAGATCTTCATCACAACAGAACACCAATCTTGGGGTTGTTAGGAGGGTAGTATAGTCTGAAAATTTACAAAAGAATACATATTAAGTGTTGAATATGAACATGTCTGTAAACAGCATACAGAGGGTTTGAACATGTCTGTAAACGGTATACAGAGGGTTTGAACATGTCTGTAAACAGTATACAGAAGGTTTGAACATGTCTGTAAACAGTATACAGAAGGTTTGAACATGTCTGAAAATAAAATATGTGTGCAAACCAACGCCTGTTAAGCCTACTGTCTTTAGATACCTGGAAGTGGATGCTTGGAGGTATGCAGGATTGTCTATCAATTAACTCAAAATGACACTAATTATGGACAACAACACTTTCCAGGTATGCAGAGTAACTAGTAGTTATTGATTGACTAGTTTTGACCTTTTCATGCCGTCATCAGGATAATTTACATACAATTTACAATCCTGAAATACTTTCAGGATGTTCAGAATATGTGACGTCATAATATACAATTATTGTCAATGGATACAAAAAGGGAAAGGAACATTAATGTTCATTATAAAAGAAGTTAAAATTATCAAAAAAAGAATATTAATGTTCAATAATTTCTGAAAATGTTTTTATATTTTTTTCAATAAAGTAAATAATGTGCAAGTCATTTGTACCAAAGTTCATTGACATTTCAAGGCTGTGCATCAGAGCTGACAAGTAGGTGATTTGGTCTTTACATTCCTTAAAAGTGGACCACAGTACCGATTGACAATAATTGTATATTACGACGTCACATATTCTGAACATGTCTGTAAACAGTATAAAGAGGGTTTGAACATGTCTGTTAACAGTATATTGAGGGTTAGCCTGTTAAGGTGTCTGCTGAAATGTTATTAGAATTTGAAACATTTGTTAAAATTCAAAGAGCTGTGTATATTAATCAAGTCACACATTTTTTTAGGTAATTTACCAAAATTTTGGGAAAGGTAGATTTTTCATTTTTTTATATTGGTTGATCTTTGGCTTTAATAACTATGATAAAACAAGGCATCGCCTGGATGGCAGCAATCTCTGTGGATCCGGCTTGACAACAATTTGACATTCCGGATAAAGTTAAAGGCCACCAACCTTGGTATAAGACACACTGATTTGAAGCGATCTATTCACATGTCATATACCAAAAGCCTTTCTCAAACAAACAAAACAATTACAGATTCACCAAGACTCTGTCAATGAGAAAACAAAAATCTGATCTTGAGGACAAAGTTACAAGGTCAGAGATCACCAACAATGGTATATGATACAAGGTACATCTTGAAGTTATCTATCCACATGCAAAAATACACAAAGCTTATGTCAAAACAAAAAAGTCATAGTGAACATGACTTAGTCTTTAAGAAAGCAATAATCTAAAGACAAAGTTCAAGGTAAAATGTCACCAATAATGACATATGACGCATCATTTTTAAGTGTTCTATCTACATGCCTACCTCAAAGGACAAAACAGTTATAGTCTGTTTGTTATAGACGAACAGAGGAGGCATGGACAAATTGATTACTATAACTTGTCCCCCACTTTGAGGTGGGCCCTAATAATCACAAGTGTGGACCCAAATCGCCCGTTCCTTCTTGATCGCAAAATTGATTTGAAACATCAAACTGACTAAATCAGAAAACTCAACATGTTTGCTACACTGTGAAATTAAGGTAACTGACGAAAGCATGATAGCAGACTGTTATATAACCCAAAACCAAAATGCCAAATATCAGTGACCTACCACTGATAGATACTGAAAACCAAACATGTTCACTACACCGTGAAAATGAGGTCAACGGCTCAAGCAAAATAGCAGTCTGTCATATTCCATCTAAGACAAACCAACATACCAAATATTACTGACCTTACATAAATAGATACTGGAAATCTTTACATGATCACTGGACCATGAAATTGAGGTCACAGACAAAAGTCATAAAGAAGACTGTCATGTGCTATCCAAGACCAACCTATATACAAAGCATTATTGACTTACCAATGATAATTACTGAGAAAATGACCTAATCACAAAAACTTAACATGCTCACTAGACCGTGAAATTCAGGTCAAGGACAAAACCCATATGACAGACTGTCATGTATTATCTAAAACCATCATACATACTATATCATTGATCAACCACTTCTAGTTACTGAGAAACTAAACTTACCACAAAAAACTTAACATGTTCAGTGGACTGTGAAATTGAGGTCACAGACAAAAGCCAAATAGCCTACTGCCATGTACTACTCAAGACCAACCTATATAACAAATATCATTGACCTACCCCTGAAAGTTACTGAGAAAATGACCTAAGCACAAAAACTGAAAATGCTCACTAGACCGTGAAATTCAGGTCAAGGACAAAAGCCATATGACAGATTGTCATGTACTACCTAGGACCAACCCACGTACCATATAGTTACTCAGAAACTAAACTAAGCACAAAAACGTAACATGTTCACTGAACTGTGAAATTAAGGTCACGGACAAAAGCCATATAGCAGACTGCCATGTACTACTCAAGACCAACCTATATACCAAATATCATTGACTTACCACTTATAGTTATGGAGAAATTGACCTAATCACAAAAACTTAACATGCTCAATAGACCATGAAATTGAGGTCAAGGACAAAAGCCATATGACCGACTGTCATATACTACCTAAGACCAACCTATATATATAGAATAATGGTAGTTTTGAAGGTCGAGACAGAAAATATCACTGTATCGCAGCAAGTCCGATAGGACGAGCTGGGATACTAGTGATATTTTCCGTCGAGACCTTCAAAACTATCATTATTGTTTTTATCGGCAACATCATAAGAGTCATGATGTCAATTTCATGAAGTCATTGCCTGATATTTTCTTGTATCAGGTCAGTACAGAGATACTGACAATATCAGTCAGTAAGATCAAAGAGAAAATGTACATCTTGCCGATAAACCATATATCACTGACCTACAATTTATAGTTACTAAGAAACTAAACTCAGCACAAAACTTACTGTGAAATTGAGGTCAGACAAAAGCCATATAGCAGACTGGCATGTACTACTCAAGACCAACCTATTTACCCAATATCATTGACCTACCATGCTTAAAGGTACTGAGAGGATGACCTAATAACAAAAGTTTACGCCTTCGCTGTCACGTCATACTTTGTAGTTTGTACGCATATGTCTGGCTTCCTGCACCTTTCGATGCGGGCGAAACAAAAAGCTAACAAAAATTCAAATATATTCAGATGAGTCAGACAACAATAATATAAACTGTGCCAAGTTGCATGATTCTCCCGTTGTCAACACTTCAAAGCTTAAATTTAGAATTTAAAACTAACTAATAAAGTTTGATCTTTTTTGTATGAAAAGCACTGCAAAATCTGAAGTGAACTCCACAAGGCATTTGTCAGTGAGAGTAACTGGCTTGTTTTTATTTATGTGGTGACCTTACCAGTAAAGAAATCAAGCGGATATTCAGAATATCTAGTTTTGCAATAGTGAAAGAAATTCTCCCTACCTGTATGAGTGAACCCAATTCCTTTTGTGTTATATAAAGCCTGTGTCCAGTCTCCAGAATCTATACTGGCATCTAGTCCTATGCCTACCTGTATGGGTTAACCAATTCCTTTGTGTAACGTAACAGTACAGTTTTAAGAGTCCATCTATGTCTTAATTTCATGTACAATAAATATCACATTATCCCTACCTGTATGGTCAAACTAATTCCTTTGTTTAACTTAAAGCTTGGGTCCAATTTCCAGAGTCTATATAGGTAACCAATCCTACGTCTAATATTTGGGTAAAATAAATATAAGGTATCAAACCACCAATTCAACCAATCAGAGTTGGAACGTATAAGAAAATAGACCTTTTGAATCTAAAGATAGACTTTGTATTCTTGCACCTTTCAAACTATTCAAGGGAATTTGATCAATGATGCACCCATTTAAACATTGATATATTGGGTTTATTTCAAGACCAAGGTCAATTGACCAGGTGTAATTTTAGATCACTTAAAGGAGGGGAATTCCCAATGACTATTTTTGCGCAATGTTGTGATGTCGTGGTAGGTATTTATAGGTGGCTTTCCCCGACACACCGGGAATCTCTTAGAAGGCTTTAAAGGTATGATGAAAATTTGATATAATGCAGAGCAGGTATGTGCCTTTCACAACATGTATGGTCTTGGCAAGGTTAAACTTAAGATAAATTGTCCAGGGAGGTTTGAAAATTCCAAATTTTAGTTGAAAATGTTAAAGAAATGAATGGTGGTTTCACACCTTAAGACAAATTTGCGAAAATTTTGAAACATATCTTAAAAAGTTGTAATTAGCCTAAACTGATGCAAAACATGTATGTATGATGAATTAGAAGTAAAAATTGAAGTTATAGCCAACTGGTGCCACAATTTTGGCCAAAAACAACTGTTATGTAATATTTTGGTATTTTTACACTGAAATACCACTTTTAAGTCATTTTAATGATTTTGAACAAAATTAGAAGGGTTAACTGTGTAAAATAGTTTGAAAACATCAAATATAGGCTGATTTGACAAAAGAATTTGTCACTGTTTTGAATATGTGTTCAATTTTTCCAAATTACATGTGGATCGGTATCTCGAACAAATGCGACAACACTGACTGAGGTGCCTCATATAAAAATCTGTCTGATTTGTATACAATAATTTTTTTAAGCAGGAATGGTGCTTATATATGCACTTTGATGTGAACATGAACCTCAGAAATAAAAAATATCATGCTGTTTTTCCACTTAACAATGTAAATTGTCATTTTAGGGTCCACACTGTCAAAACAAGAGCCAAGTCAAAATTTTATCATCTGATTTTTGGAAAACATTTTTGACTTTGCTACACTTTTCATAAATTTGCATTTGTTTTATTATATTATTTTCTTTAAATATTATATATTTAATCACCCTAAGGATAATAAATAAATACACCCGGATGGATTTTCAGTAGTTTTAATACTATCACTGTACCTATTCATATCGGGCTTTTCGGCAAACTCACAAACCTAATATTCTTCAGATGTTCAAAAAATAAACAAAATTGGTTTTTCCCTGTCTTTTTGAGCTTTTTGCATCAATTTCTGCATTTAGAATGCTATTTGTATGACCACAACCAAAGCAAAGACCATTTCAATTGCAAAAATTTACCTAAGAAGCACCCTGTCAAAGTGGGGGGAAGGTGACATTTTGTAGCATAATTTCATAATTTTAAAGGCATCTTTGAACATTTGCAGCTTCATTTTGATGGTAAAAATACTCTAAGGGCTTAGTATTAAACATGGGATGAGATTCATTACAAAAAAGAAGTAATTTTGGTTTTGTGTCCATGTTTAACATCTATGAGTGATTGTGCTTAATCAAAGCACTGAAAACACTAAATCAGTGACTTTTTGAATAGTGATGTAAAGTATGGAAATATTCAGAAAAAGATGTTATTTTCTGTATACAATTTGGAAATTAACTAAAAAACATGATGAAGTGCAGCAATTACACTGGGGGATGTTTTAATATCATGTTAAGGTATCAAACCACCAATTCAACCAATCAGAGTTGGAACGTATA
>MJUU01056187.1:93972-106235 GCA_002080025.1 Modiolus philippinarum
CAATTTCACCCCTTTTTGGCCCCTTTCTCTAAAACGGGCGGGGCTACCAACTCAAAATTAAAACCTCTGTTTACGCGTGTGCCAAGATACATCATACTAAAATTTCATAATGATCCGTCCACCAGAAGCAAAGTTATGCTGTACACAGACGCCGACGCAGACGCAGACGAGGACGCTGACGACGCCAACACCATACCAATATACGACACACTGTTAAATTTTTGCGGACGTATAAAAACAGCAATTTACCCATATGTTCTATTTTTAGTAACAGCGGCCATGTTGTTTGGTCTACGGACATAAAAATCACAAACTTGAAAGTGCATACCCTGGTGATGATTCAGGCCAAGTTTGGTAAGTATTGGCCCAGTAGTTTCAGAGGAGAAGATTTTTGAATAAAAGTTAAAGGACGGACGGACAACGGACGCCGAGTGATGGCAAAAGCTCACATATGGCCTTTGGCCGAGTGAGCTAAAAATAGTCAGAAAAGAAGTACTCATTACCAAAAATACCGAAATAGGAAGCCAAATCCAGTACTTAGGACATCCACCGAGTGCCATACATGGAATGAAGCCATAGTATTTTTAAACCCTGACAGCTACAATAAAAGCATGATCATACAAACAGTTTTGACAAAAAATTTCACATTTTTGTTATTATAATAATTACCTAAAAAACTTAATGCAAAATAGCATCATGATCAAACTGCCCACATAAACTACATAAACTAAGTCAAAATGTTGACATAGGATATGTCTCCCCTTTAGGCATGGTATGGGTATATACTCATAAAGAAAGGCTGAGACTCATTGAACAAGTTTATACTTTGATCAAGATTCCTTTAATAATTAAGTGTACAAATAAACGGATATGAAGTAAATGTACATGGGACAAAATCTCTATAAATACCGGTACATGGTAAAATTAAGCAAATGGACAACACTTTCATAATGATTGTTGTTCAGTTTATTTAACCCTTTCACCGATAGTGTCCCAGGCGGAAGTAACTCTGAGACGATGGCTTCCCTGACAGAGTGAACACATTGATGGGTGCTACACTTTTAATATCTACCAGAAATTAATTTTTGGAGTTGAATATTAATTTTTTTTGCATGAGAATAAACGATTACAGACCTTTGTAAATTCATATTCCAGTTAAAAGTTCCAAAAAATTTTTCTAAACATGCTAAAAATGAGAAAACACCAACCAAGTGAACATTTCAACAATACGATACCGTTTCGTTATGAATTCCTGGCTAAAATTCTCATTTCAAAATTTTATAATCCATAAAATCGCGAAGAATTTCATCAAAATTTGTTCCCGAACTTTAAATTCGTGTAAAATCAACATTTTTCATCCTTTTTTCATCCATTTTTTTGCAACTGAAGCACCATTCTTATTTACATCCGGGAAACTCATTAAAGAAAGACAACTCTAGTCAAAATCATAACACGAGGTGGGAAATTCAAACACGTATTGAATCCCGCTAGAGCGGGACTCGTAGTCAGCTGTCTGAAGCGAGAATCCTACTGTAGCGGGACTCGTCCGCGAAAGGGTTAAGTCACCATGAGGCTTTCAGCAAAGAGCAAACACTCTTATCTCAAAGTAAGTCCATGACAGCCCCTAGCACCGGTTTGAGCGGAATTCACTTGCTAAATGTTGAACAATGCCACACCCATATATCCCCTCAGCCTGTATCCCCTTGTCATGAATGTGGGGTTTTAAATAACCATAATATATCGGGAAAAGTTCTCTTATATAATCACTGTCATCCTTTGCCAAATAAAACGACCAATAGACAGTACAATGTATGAACAAGCACAGGGCACTCATTGAGTTGATGGTAAAATGATTTGTAAAAAAAACTTGGCAAGTAAAATCATTAGATGTGGGCAATATATCATATGTGGGTTGCAGGTGCAGTATAAAGTGTTAATGATTCCGTCCTTTTTTAAATGCGAAATTTTCTATTGATGAAATTAGAATTGGGAAAAATATATGACTGAAGGCCAGATGGTGACTTAAGGTAGTAGACCCGGGGTAACCCCAAGATTTTCCACAAATTCAATTTTCTTTGAATTCACAGCATAAAACAATTATGTGCTAATATACTTCAAGAAAAAATTTTGAAAATTTTCACCATAAGATTTTTGATATACAGCTCATAGAAAAACCCCTGTCTAAGGGGTCTTAAATCCTGTTAAAAGATCACCATAAGGTGTATACTAATGTACTTTATATTAATAAGAAAAAGCGTAAATTAGTCTTAGATTGCTAAACTGCTTCTTAGAAACTTATAGAACTAAATACCAGATAATAAATATCATAAGCATGCATTAAGTGTTGATTTGCAGTTCCAAAGAAATTCAATGGTCAAAACAATGCTGAAAATAGAGCTTTGTTCAATTTCTTCTACATGAAAATCCTATAATTAAAATTTCATTAAAAACTGAGAAATTAAAGATCTTCCACACATATGACTAATGTCAAAATTTTAGAAAAATTCACTGTACCATTTTTTCACAATGTAAGGAAAACTGCATAAAAAGGCATAATTTTCCTCGATACTGAACGTCAATTAAAGTTAATTGACGTTTAAATTTTAAGTGTAAATTAATTTGGTTGAATTTGAAAGAATTACCTCCCTTACCAAATATCTGACTTTCATTTATTTAATATTTTTAAGATTCCTTTCAAAACCTGGAAATTTTAATGCAGGCATTATGAACTGATTTATCAAAAGGGTGTATCTTCATGATAAACTGGATATTTTATTTCTATCTACGAAAAGATATTATAAATCTTGCTTTTTATTCATACCAATCACAACAAGTAATTTTATATAAAAGGAGTTATCTCCTCTTACCCTAGGTTTACTACATTAAGTGGAAAAATTGTTTGATTATTTTACTGTCATATTGTCTTGTGTACATTTCTATATTCATTCATTTATCTTGTTTGTGCAATCCAAGGACATATAATGAGAAGTATAAGCATATCGTGATAAAATGGAAATATATCCCAAGGTGTTAGATTTGTCAATTTTGGGACCCTATCTTTAAAGCATTAAAACAATATAAATATAAGGATGGTCACAAAAATAGTTTTGGCAGTGCAGTACATTACAAAAATATCAATTTTGTGAAATTCTATGAACTACTTTTAAAGCCTTTAGGTGCAAGTTGTTGTGCTTTTTTCACAAATGTAAACTGGAAGTGACAAAAAACAATAAAACAAACAAACAAAAAAACCCAATGAAAATGTCTTAATTACAAATTTCAATTACATGTACTGAAGAAGGTTCTTGCTATAATGAATAAAAAAAAGGTAAAAATGTTTCAGCTTTCAGAAAAACATCATCTTATTAAAATCCATGCACAACTTTTTCAGTAAATAGCTGTAAAGTCATGAAAGTAAATGCATTTCAAACGTCCTACTATAAATGTTTGAATGCAAAATGGGTTGTGTATGAGTTGTATATTTCTCATTACAAGTCCTTGTGCCATCCAAAGTTTGTCTTTTGTAAAATATAAATTAGTATTGACTATTTCTCATGTCTTCGAACTCCTATAGATGTCTGACTTTATGTTTAAATTAAAATCAGAACACTGTGAGCGAAAAAATGAAAATTCAGTTTGAACTAGAGAATGTGTCTATAAGACACTGATGCCCCGCAATAGGCATTATTAGTAGATAAATGAACTTTAGACCAATTTAACCAAAGTCCCTCATGGAACCTTATAAATGGGAAACTGTGAAGTGCTTATAAAGGGGATTATAATAATGAAACATTATAAGGGTATTATGCATAGTTTGTAAAACAGGATAAATGATAGGTCACTGATGCATGCAATGTAGGTCATAAAATTAAATGTACAAGGACACCTAATTGTTGGGGTTAAGGGGAATACTCATAAGGGTGAGCGTGAATGTTATGAGGCAATATTATGAAGATATCATGTAAAATTGCTGAGCAATGGACTTAAACACAAAACTGAAATGAAGTCACTCAAGTGTGAAGCTAATTGTTGGTGCTTTATGTAGTACTCATTAAGATGAATATCATAATTCTATATCATAAAGATATCAAGTATAGTTAATGAAAAATGGATCTAAAAGCAAAATTTAACCAAAGTCACTCAACCATGAAATGTACGTCATGGACATATAATTGTTGACGCTTTGCGTAGTACTCATAAAGGTGAATGCTATGATGAAATACCAAAACAGATATCATGTATAGTTGTTGAGAAATGGACCTAAACGCAAAATTTAACCAAAGTCACTCAACCATGAAATGTATGTCATGAACACTTAATTGTTGGTGCTTTGGGTAGTTTTCATAGAGGTGAATATTATGAGGCAATATTATAAAGTTAACTTGTATAGTTGTTGAGAAATGTACCTAAATGCAAAATTTAACCAAAGTCACTCAAGTGTGAAATGTAGGTCATGGACACCTAATTGTTATTGCTTTGAGTAGTACTCACTATGATGAATGTTAGAATGCAACATCATAATGGTATCATGTATAGTTGATGAGAAATGGACATAAAGCAAAATTTAACCAAAGTTGCTCAAGTGTGAAATATAGGTCATGGACACCCACCCAAGTGTTAGTGCTTATGGTAGTACTCATTAAGGTGAATGTTATGATGCAATATCATAATGGTATCATGTATAGTTGATGAGAAATGGACTTAAACGCAAAATTTAACCGAAGTCGCTCAAGTGTGAAATGTAGGTCATGGACACCCAATTATTAGTGTTTTGTGTAGTACTCATTAGGGTGAATGTTGTGATGCAATATCATAATGGTCTCATGCATAGTTGATGAGAAATGGACCTAAACGCAAAATTTAACCAAAGTCACTCAAGTGTGGAATATAGGTCATGGACACCTAATTGTTATTGCTTTTGGTAATACTCATTGAGGTGAATGTTATGATGCAATTTAATAATGGTATCATGTACAGTTGATGAGAAATGGCTAAACGCAAAATTTAACCAAGGTCACTCAACCATAAAATGTAGGTCATGAACACATAATTATTGGTGCATTGGGTAGTACTCATAGAGGTGAATGTTATGATTCAATATCATAAAGATATCACTTCAGGTTACTAAACTACGGACCTAAATGCGAAAATTGAAAGCGGGACGTACGGACAAGGGTAAATCTATATGCCCCTTCCACTTTCGTGGCGGGGCATAAAAATATGATACATACATGTAGTTGGGATTTTTTTTTTTTTTGTGATGGGCAATAGGACCGCTTGAAGGGGAATAAAACCACCAGGCAGCCTTAAATTAGCGTCATTGCTGTCATATTTCAATATAAATAAGTGATTAGTAAACATACCTGATATAAATACCGACTCCAACTGGGTTTAATTCTCCATCACATATAGTAAAACTGTTAATTGTCATCTGAAAAATATAACTCATATTACATGCTTGTTCTTGTTTTCCTACATGTATAAACTGTAATTTACAGAACACATTTTCCTTTTGTGGAGGTTAATACTGCTAATGCTTATTAGTTGTAGAGTAAAGGTAAGAGAGACACTGTTGTGATGCGTATTTCAATCCGCATTTGAAAAATAAAGAGTCGGGTTAGGTTTGATTTTTGGGCAGAAGGAGCAAGTTGAGAGCTTTTCCTTTACGACATTATAGTAGATTGACAGAATCTGATGTGAAATATCATATTTCAAACACTTTGTCACATATTAGTCGCAAATGTCTCCCATTTCCCGTAAATAATATTTAATCTGAACATGCTGAACACTGTGTTAAATATTTAGGTTGGAAGCATGGTGACATATACCTATAAAAATATCATAGATAAAAGATTCATTTCTATTATGCTGAAAATTGCCTGTCTGTAATTTTTATGTGCTTTCTATTTAAATCTAATTAAAAAAATGGCTAAAAAATACCAAACTTTGACCTCAATTCTAGAAAAAAAAACAAGCATGGTGACCCATACTTTTTATTATTACAGATTTCAGGTTTGTAGGATTGGTTCTTCAATTGTGCCGACTTACAGTAAAATCTCATGGATAAGAAATATTTAATAGTGTCTATCTACTGAATTTTCATTTTTTGTCTCTTAGCTTTATCTTTATCACCTGTTAATCCGATATCATGTTTATTTAATTATTACCTGTTGACATTACATCAAATTTAATTAGTGGTTTGGTTATTTAAAGTCAAATTTTACATGCAGTGTCTTGTGGAATGTATGATTTTTCTACATACAATTTTGTTTGATGTCCGAAAGGTGGAAATTTAGTTTGGTCAAAAGTTGAGAATTTCGGTCATGACCGAAAAAAAAGTGGCATGTCAGAATCCCTGCAACAAACATGTAACATCTTTGTTGATTGTCAATTACGAATAAATTACACTTCTAACAATGTGTTAAAGGGTTGTTAATTGAAACACAGATGAGGAAAGAATTTAAATTGTTGATTTTGAGAGGTAATTTCACTTCAAACGTGAAATTTCCTTTTTAATTTCAACATCTTACCGGCTGGTACTTTCGTTTCTTGTTACTCACCAATCGCGCATGCATGAAGGTAAAACTAATGGTAAGATCAATAAAATCAAATTTTACTGTATATAAAATTATGTTTTATTCCCACTGAAATTTTGTTGGTACCCCAAAATGTCTTGACTTGAACGCAATACATTCATAACCGCTTCCAATTTGTTCGAGGTTACAACACATGTGTCATTTCCGGTTTACTTTCATTTTTGTCTTTGAAGAAAACGTCAACTGAATTTTGACATTTGGACATCACTTCAGTTAATTAACATGAATTTTTAACTGGATGAAGTACTTTCTTAACCACAGTCATCAAAATACGAGGCCATAATCAAACATTTGCTTTGAATACGTAACTTAAATTGCCATAATTGAAAAAAGGGGGGTTGATAAAGACAATGTCCACATTTTTTACCCCACCAAAAATGACCGAAATGGAGTGGAAAAATTTATGGATCCCTGGTTTGTTGTGTTGTCTCCATTTGTATAGCCTTTTTATTACCATGTAATTTTAATCCCTGCCCTTTCAACTGAGAGTTGGGGATATTGTCTTTGGCTTCATTTGTGTGCCTGTCTGTCACACTTTCTTGCGATGCAAACTCCTCCTTCATTTTTTAATATAGCATTTTAATTTTTGTTATAATGCACAATAAGCTTTCCAATTTTTGATAATGGTTTTGGTACTAACAAATAATACTAAAGTTGGCCTTAAACATCAATCAATCAATCAATCAATCAATCATGGTGAAAGCAAGACGCTAAAGATGTCAATTTTGATACATGTTACATGCAACGTGAACTCCTCCTACATTTTTTGGATTTATGGATTTATTTCTTTATTATAGAAAGAATCATACCTTGCAAAAAATATCAAAAACATCACTGACTGGTGGTAGACTCGGTATAAGTTTTTGTAATGTAAACATAATCTGTGAAAACTGGGACATTCTCTCCTCGTCTTTCTCAATTTCTTTTTTGTCTGAAATGTGAAGAAACTGATTAGGAACTTGGTCAGACCTTATATTTGTCCTCATTTTATACCTCTCTATCGCTCAGTTAAAAATATTGATAAATATAAGGTCTGCCCATGTTCTAATCCACATAGAGTCTGCTTTCAATTATCTATGTCTTAAATTATAGGCAGAAACTTCAACTCAAAATCTCATTTAAATCAGTTTGGAAATTAGTTATAGAGAATTTTTTAACAGAGGCTATTTTAATATGAAATGCACAGTGAAACTTTAAAAAGAAGTTGACTCACTTTTGGAACAAGACTGTATATGCTTTAGCATGTTTAGATATGCTTAGATCAGGTATATGAGCAAAGGTCATTGTTGAAGGCCTAATGGTGACATAAAGATGAAGAACCACAATAAAAGCATTGTTCAATTGCTTAGTTTAATCATGTTTTTATTTACTAGTATCAAGACTTTGCCTCATGTGCATTTACTTCATATCCTTTTATCGTTTAAAATCATTCTACAAACAGAAGCTGAGAAATCCTGGACGAACGATGTTCCGGACGGACGATGAACAGACTGATGGACAGACGCACGGACAAGGTGATTCCAATATACCCCCCAACTTTGTAGCAGGGTTGGGGTGGTTTGGTGGTGTAATTAGGGAACTTAATTTTTGCTATAGACAGATTTGTTAAAAGTTAGGGAACTACATGTTTGCTATAGACAGGTTTGATGACCATTAGGAATCACATGTTTGCTATAGACAGGTTTGATGACTATAAGCAATGACATGTTTGCTACAGACAGGTTTGATGACTATTAGGAAACTAAATCTTTGCTATAGACAGGTTGTCTTTTATTTTTGTTTTTCTTGTGCAGATCCTTGGTATATTGTGGCATGAAGCTGTGTTTTTCAGCCATTTTTAGTGTATATTTTCTTCAAGACTTTTTATTTCATTGGTCAATAGCTGAACCAATGCCAATTTTGCAGTGTTAGAAATAGCCGCTTGTTCGCTTGCCCGCCAAAGTAAAATCTCGTCAGGCAAGTCATTCTTGATAGTTACTTGTCCGCCGGGCAAGTTTAAAAAATTGCCGAAATCTGACTGAAAGAATGATTCCGAATCCAGTCCGTCAAAATAAATTTGATTCGTTGATAATATCCAGGGGACCAATGAAATTAATGGATACAAACTGTCAAATTGATTGCGCAATCTGTTAACAAAGATGGCGGCAGTTTAAAGAGAAAATTGTTTAGGCTCTAAAACAAAGTAAAAAGTGTCGCATCAAGGACGTCCGTGGTCGAATCCAGTAGAAAGGGCAACGGTCCATGAAGTTGGATGGACATTTCATTGCTTGAAACCACCGAATTCAAGAACTATTTATGAATTAAAAGTTTTTTAAAGTTAAAACATTTACATTATCTTGGATAAAAACGAACGATGGCAGATTCTTTCCGGGAAGTGAACGGCGTAAACAAGAGCCATAATTTTCCAAATAGCAAATGTTAACCATTTCATTCATTTGATCTAGTTCCATTTACAAGTCCAACTTTAGTTTAAGGCCGCTATTTTGTTGCAAATGGGATTGTCTTTAAAGAGGGTGACTACTGTACAAGATTTACATACATGTACTAGTATTAGTAATGATTGTGGTGATGAAATTTCTAAAGGCAAGGACGAAGAAGTACGTCCCCAAAAAAGGAAAAACAGAACTGATATTGGTAGAAGAAAAAATCAAAGTCCCAAAGGGACTGGTGGATTAGTGTCTATGATGGCAGTGATCAGTATCTAATCTATTGATATTTTATGTACACTGTCCAATAGTGTCCATGTATGATATGAATAATTGCCTGTCTATGTCGTGCATAATTACTCATTTTTACTATGGGTCTAATCAAAACCAGGAAAGGTAAAAAAAAACATGTTTTGCTCAAGAAAATTAACATGCCTTTCTGACAGTCGGCAAGTATTTACTGGTGGCCATTTTCATTTGATCACACCAGCCAATCAATGGCAATCAAACCATTAGAGACAAATATTCAAAGAATTTTGAATTAATACCAGAACCTATTACATATTATGGGTTCCCTGCTGTACACTCAACATAGACTAAACAATGACAGCACCATCTTGATCAAGTACAGTTTGAAATTTAATTCTAAAGAAGAGACCTGAATGAAAGGTTTGTGAATGCTGACAAGACGCAAAAGCTGACAAGACATGAGCAGCAATACCCTGCTCTTTATGGAGATAATAATTCGTCCAAGAAACACACGAAGACATGAAAACGATGATCTGTGCCAAGTCCTTTGTGCAACAATGCATCTCAATTCGCTCTATGATATACATTCTCATGCAATTAAAAATTGTAAATACTCAAATGACATTATCACAAGTTTTGTTTGACCAAACTCTGATCAATGGAAATTAACACGCAACACCCCGGACTGAACGGCAATCAACAGATCAACACCCCCCTGCCTGATACTATTTCGAATTTAGTCAATTCCAGCCCCGATCGTTGCAAAATATCGTCTGTTTTGGAATATGCATCTTGACAACTGTTTCCAGGTAATACTTTGTATTTACAGATGTACGACTTCTTCAGTATTTTGTTTTGAGTCGGCCATTACATGTATACCGAACGCGGACCTCGGAGAAGACACTAAATGACAATCGCAACAAGTATAATGGAACAGCCAATGTGGAACAGCCGGACTTTTCCATTCAGTGATAACTAGAAATGTAAACAAACATTACGTCTTCCGTAGATTGTAAATAATGGACCCTTGTTCTCGACGGCTAATGAATTTGATTTTTTATTTCCAATGCGTTGTTCTTTTATCATTTATTTCAAAACAGCCACATCGTTTCATTGACAGTTCAGGGAAGTACGTTTACGCCATTCATACAAATGTAAATAAGGCATCATACATCTACACAAAAAAATTTATGAATGGGAAATTCCTACTGTGATTAATTAACGAATTGGGCACCATTGAAGTGCTGAAAAGTTCAGGCAATCAAATTAATGTTCAATGAAAATAGACTATTGAGTGTCAGAGTTTTTTATGAGATCAGAAAGATGTGTACGAGGTTTCCTGAAAAGGATTCTTTTAGCATGGGTATGATCACTAATGTTTGATTGCGTGAGGTTGGTCACCTGGGTCGTAACATAGGATAGAATTCTATCCTTTGGATAGACACTAATCCAAAAATGTGATTAATCATGAACTACAGAGAAAGAACAACCAAAAAGCTTAATAACATCAACTAAACTAATATGAAAATGATGAAGCAGATAATCACTTGTGTTGACATGCAATGCTAATTAAAATCTCTCAAAGCATTAAATATGAACATGGCTCTTGATTATATCAGATAATGTGACAAATTAAAAAGAAAACTTAGAAAATTGGAAGTAAAAAACAAGCTTCCTGAGGAAAAAAACTATTTCTAACACTGATTTTGTCTAAGTGATGGTAGAGTTCCTTAGGTAGATACCTCTGGCAGACTTGCCTACTCTTACGATTTTGGTGTAAGGCTTACTATTTTCAAAGTCATCTTACGCCCTTACGATGGTTTACCATTTCCTTACGATTTGGTCAAATTGTGGTATTTCCGGAAAATTTTCAGTTTCGGTCTGTCATTTCATTGCGGTTCCGTACATTATAGTAAAAATCAGCATTTCGGGAAATAAAACAATGTTAAAACAATCATTTATGACAAGAATTCTAAGATTCCATCTCAGAAAATTGTATTCTTGGTGGGAGTATTCTGTAAATCAATAATGTGCCTTTCACTGAAAGGTGTAATTTCTATACTAAAGCATGTTTTATTACATTAAAAAGTGACTTACTATTTTTTCATCTCAGATTAAGATTTTTGATCAAGTAACTTACTATTTTTGACCAAGAGGGGTAGGCAAGTCTGCTCTGGTATGCAGGGTTGTCAATTTGATATTAAATACCAACATTATTGACAACAACATGAACAACACTTTAAGAAACTGCTTGTAATTTATTTTCGACATGTTGCGCCATCAATGGGCATCATCAGAACAAGGTACAATGTGAGAATGCTTGCCTGAAGTACATCAAACTGGTATCAATTTTAAACATCATTTAAACGACATCACCATGTTGACAATAAATTACAATTCCTTACGTGTTGTTGTCAATCATGTTGTTTTTTTTTATTTAATTGTTGACAATAAGGGAACTACATGTTTGCTATAGACCAGTTTATCAACAATTACACTTAGGGAAATATATATTTGCTTTTGATGGTTTTTGCTGACAATAAGGATCAATTGTTTGCTGTAGACATGTATCTTTGAATCTCTACATTACTTACGAGTTTTGAAATCCCTGAATGTTCTGTTCCAATTTAAATCTGATATACCTGAATTACCATAATCATTTTGCTGAAATACGGATATATTTTATGCTAACATGGTCAATTAGTGCTGACATAGAAAGTATACCATGTATAGTGGGATCTAATTATATCTTGGGTTCCATTATATAGGAATAAAAGTAATTTTGGAGGAGTTTATCAATGTGTAAATGTGGCCGACTCACAAACTGAATAAAGTCCAAAGGATTTTATGCAAAGTTTGTGAGTGAAAGGCCGCATTTGCACATCCATAAAATCTTCTAAAATTACTTTTATTTCTTATAATTCTAAGCATTTAAATTGAAAACAATGTTGTCCACCATATACTGCACTATTTTCTCTCAGAACGTATTAAT
>MJUU01056187.1:106246-141174 GCA_002080025.1 Modiolus philippinarum
TATCGTGGTATTCACATTTATTTCAACCAACTGTTTTAACTTTGACGTTGCAGTAGCTACATAGCTTTGTACTACAATATCATAAGATACCAGTATACATGGTATATGTATACTGCAAATTTTTTTCATCATATTTCACAAATCAAATTCTTATAATTTCAAGTATGTATTGTTCAGTATGACAATTTAAAGTTAATGAATAGGACACAGCATTTTATCCGTATTGATGTTTAAGGATGCTCGCAGGTCATATTTTGGTATTTCTGTGAGATTTTCGGATTTCTCTGGTTTTATCCATTCAATAGCATTATAATTTTTTGCCCAAGTACCCCATATTTTGTTTATTTAAATTTCATTTTATACATCTTTAGGTGCATTCTGACAAATGCACATTAAATTACGGATTTTACAAATATTTTGGTTTGTGGATTTCCAAATGTTTTGATTTTGTCTGCACTGGGGAGACCTTGGTTGTTGAAATGCATATTTGCAGAGACCAAATTCAAAGCAACCGGTATATTGTTATTTATTACCACTGGGCCGATGGTTCTGCTGGTGGACTGAGGGTATTCACCAACCCAGTGGCTAGTACTTTGGTACTGGCCCGAACACCAATGTTAATTACAACATGCAATATCTAAATTTAAGAAAATTTTCTTAAAAAACTAGGGAGTATCTCATATTGCATAGCTCTGTCCTTGGCTTATTTATTCTATTTGTGACAGTGACACTTATCCCCCAGATTACAGAGTTATTAACTCTTTATTTGAATGTGAAAAAACAATGCAAACATAAGATGTACTAAAAACAGGCATTTCTGATACACTTAAAGCTAACCTTATGTTTTATTATCAGTCGTAACATTAACATTACACTGTCCACTGGAATAAGGGGTGAAACATTCTGAAGATGATGACACTCTTCTTTATGAATTTTCCAGTCTTCTCTCTGTAATCAGATGAGATTTTATCATGATGAAATTTAATCACATATTAATTAAAACCAATTCTTTTTACTTAATTCTCCTCTTAAACTAACAACTGGATTTAATTTTTACAAAATTTGTTCTTTTAAACTGAAAATTAATTTTATCCAATTATTTGACCACTATTTGCTAACAAGGCACAAAGACTGAGTCTGTATTGCTAACCAAGCATAATTGTTCGCCAGGCAATGTGAAGAACTGTGGTACTGGCGGGAATGAGAAACTAGGATTTTTTTTATGGCCTAATTACATGTAAGAATGGGTCATGTCCATTCCAGAAACAAATCTATTATTATATGCAAACTAGAGGCTCAGAGACTGAGCCTGTATCGCTCACCTGACAAATGCTTCTATGCCATGCATGTCCAAAAATGATGTTTATTACCAATGGGGTCTAATTTTAGCTATGTTCTCCATTAGCACCTGTTTTTTTCTAATCCTATTGAAATGAGTAATTTTTGCAAAGGACCTTCTATTCATTTAGTTAAACTTGCTTGAATAGTACTGTTTCAGAGAAGATGTTGAAAAGGATAGCTTTCTCAAACCGGGCTCCAATGTTAAACTATATTCTGCACTGGCGGCCATTTTTTTTTATCGGATCTAAATGAAATCAGCAATTTTTGTAAAGTACCTTAAGTACATAATTCCCGTAATTTGGTTGAATTTGCTTCTGTGGTTTCAGAGGAGAAGATGAAAATGTCATTTTTCCCATAGGGTCCCAATGATAAACGTAAGTTCCGTGCTGGCTGCCATGTTTTTTGTCGGATCGGAACGAAATGAGCAATCTTTGTTAAGGAACTTAAGTACATCATTCCTGTAAAGTTTGATTGCAGTTGCTTCAGTGGTTTCAGAGGAGAAGATGAAAATGTGATTTTCCCATAGGGTCCAATGTTAATCAATGTTCCGTGCTGGCAGCCATGTTTTTTATCAGATTGGAAAAAATGAGCAGTCTTTGTTAAAGACCTTAAGTAAATCATTCCTGTATAGTTAGGTTGTATTTGCTTCAGAGGAGAAGATGAAAATGTGATTTTTCCCATAGGGTCCAATGTAAAAGTATGTTCCCTGCGGACGACCATGTTTTTTTATTGGATCGGAACGGAATGAGCAATCTTTGTTTAGGATGTTAAGTACATCATTCCTGTAAAGTTTGGCTGTATTTGCTTCAGTGGTTTCAGAGTAGAGGATGAAAATGTGATTTCCCCATAGGGTCCAATGTTAAACTATCTTCGTTGCTGGTGGCCATGTTTTTTATCAGATCTGAACGAAATGAGCAATCATTATCAAGGACCTTTGGTACATTATTCCTGTAAAGTTTTGTTGAATTTGCTTCATCCATTTCAGAGCAGAAGATGAAAATGTGATTTTCCCATAGGGTCCAATGTTACACCTAAGTTCCGTGCTGGCGGCCATGATTTTTGTCGGATTGGAAGGAATGAGCAATCTTTGTTAAGGACCTTCCATACATCATTCCTGTAAAGTTAAGTTGAATTTGCTTCAACAGTTCCAGAGTAGAAGATGAAAATGTGATTTTTCCCATAGGGTTCAATGTTAAACCAAAGTTCGGCGCTGGCAGCCATGTTTTTATAGGATCTGAACAAAATGGGCAATCTTTGTTAAGGACTTCTAGTACATCATTCTTGTAAAGTTTGGTTCAATTTGCTTCAGTGGTTTCAGAGTAGAAGAGGAAATGTGATTTTCCCATAGGGTCCATTGTTAAACTATGTTCTGTGCTGGCGGCCATGTTTTTTATCCGATTGGATCAAAATGAGCAATCTTTGTTAAGAACCTTTAGTACATCACTCCTGTAAAGTTTGTTTGAATTTGCTTCAGCGTTTTCAGAGTAGAAGATGAAAATTAGATTTTTCCCATAGGGGCCAATGTTAAACCTAAGTTCCTTGCTGGCGGCCATGTTTTTTGTCTGATCTGAACGAAATGAGCAATGTTTGTAAAGGACCTTTGATACATCATTCCTGTAAAGTTTGATTCAATTTGCTTCAGTGGTTTCAGAAAGGAAGATGAAAATGTGAAAAGTTAAACGGATGACAGACGACCGACGCCAAGAGATGGCAATAGCTCACACTGACCCTTTGGGTCAGGTGAGCTAACAAATGGAATGTTAACCCATGATTAAAGTTTTTTAGAAGTTGAATTAAGTTATTAAATCTTATTGGAATTTATTGAAAAGTGGTCAAAAGTTATATGATGGTCAGAAAATTATCTCCATCTGAAAAAATTGTGGAAATTTTTTTTTTTTTTGGTTTTTCCATATTCATGATATTTTTGTGTATTTGGACTTCGTTTTTTGCTAAAAATTTCAATGTTTATCCACAAATAAAAGTTCTTCATAAAGTGACTTAAGTGTTTGTGTCTTAACAGAGTTTCATTAAAATTGGACATTGCTGCATGCAGTGTGTAGATATGTTACAAACTGTTGGAAGTTTCATTCTGGTTTCAGCTTTCCATTTGGTTAATTTCCCTGAAAATATGAAAGACCAATAATTTTTGAAATTTTTGCATATAATTTGGAAATAAGGCAATTCTTTGATTCCAAGTATAATTTTGAATGCGTAAGAAATAAAACTAAAACAGGGTTCCAACATTGGTAAATTTCCTGATCCTGTCCAAGACATGCAATTTTTCGAAATTCTTCTTAGCAACCATGGTTTTTGAGTGAATTTGAAATAAACATTTTCATGAATAAATTTATTCAATTTTTGATAAATTTCCTAGAACTCGCATAGACCAATTAATTTTTTGAATTCTACCTACTAGTAGCAACCATACTTTTTAAAAACATATTGATGAGAACAGTTATTTTCAATAATGGAAATACAAAAATATTTGATTCCAATTTTGGTAAACTTCCTGAAACTCTTCAAGACATGCAATTTTTGAAATTCTTCTTAGCAACAATGGTTTTTAGTGAATTTAAAATAAACAAACATTTTAATGAATAAATTGCAAAAAATTTTGATTTGGATTTTTGCTAAATTTTATGGAACTCTCTTGGACCAATCATTATTAATTTTTGGAATTCTACCTAGCAACCATACTTTTTAAAAAATACATTGATGAAAACAGTAATTTTTTCAATAATGGAATTGCAAAAATATTTGATTCATGTTTTGGTAAATATCCTGAAACTCTTCAAGATCTGGTATTTTTTTTTTTAATTCTGCCTAGTAATCATACCATTTTAAATACATTTCGGTGAAAACAGTAATTTTCAAAACCTTATTTGCACAAATATTTGATTCCAATTTTGGTTAATTTCCTGAAACTCTTACAGGCCATTTTTTTTTAAATACAGAAAATATATAAATGTTAGTATTGTCCTGATTATACCTTACTGAGCAGGCGAGACACATGGTTCTGAGGAACCTTTACAAATTTTATTTAATCAGTTTGTAGTGCTTCAGGTTGATTGTTTTTCGTCAATTAAAATTTAGTTAAGTAATTGTCATGAGGGACAAATTATTAGTATTCTTCAATTTTACATATTTATTTAAATAGATCAGGAATCTAGTTATTCTTCTTACTGGTATTTTAAGAGATTGCTTCCGCCTTCAATTACACAAGAGTTCCTCTCTCAAAAGTCTTGTATTGTACTAGACTGATTTTGTTAAAACTTACTTGGCAACTAACATTACAGTATTTTAACACACCACATTTGGAACACTTCTTCAAGGTATTACACCTGTAAATAGATACCATCTTTTCAATATGTTCATATTATAGGAGGGTATAAATGCTCTTAAACATTTACCGTGAAATAGGCTTTTTTTCTGCTACAAAAATGTATCTTTAACGTCTTTTTTAATTAATCAATTTTTGAGGCTAAACACAAAAAATACTAGCATGATTTGTTTGAAAGGGCTTAAAATATCATTACATTAATGTAATATGACTGAAATTTTTACCCTTAACCGTCAAAAGAATACTCCAATTCACACAACTTATGGGAGAAGATTGAGCTTATGATAGACCTAATTTTATGGAAGGTGTAGAAAGACAAAGGAGGAGAAAGAGAGAGAGGGAGAAAAAAAAACGGAGAGAAATAATATGCTTATATTAACATGATTAAGTGTAAAATAAATATCCTAAAATAAGCAGGTTTTTCAAATTCATGCAAGCCTTATTGTAGACTTGAACAAAAGAAATGTGTCCCATCGGACACGCATGTCTCCGCCATATAGATATATCGGCAAACAGGAAGTAGATGACTGATGCACTTGAAAAGGGGAGACACGGTACAACTCATCATTCCAAATATCAAATCATTCCTGCATACACAAGCTGAGAAATCCTTGACAAAAATTTTGGACATACGTACAGATGGACGGACAAGGGTAAAACTTCATGCCCTCATCGCCTAATGACGGGGGCATAAAAACTACAAAAACTGTGAATATAATCACCCCATTCCCCCATTTGATCCCAGAAGTAACAAGATGTGTTTGTGAAACACTACATATGCCCCCAGATTCTACAGTAAAATATATGAAAATACCCAATTTTACTCCTTTTTACCTCTGTGACCTTGACCTTTGACCTGACCTAATTCTTTATTGCATATTTATGTTCCTCTTGACTAGACCTATACACTTGCTGAGTATGAAATGTCTACCTTGCATAGTTCAAAAGTTATAGCCATGATAGCCAAGGTTAAAGTTTCTTATGCACAGACAAACAAACAGACAGACAGGACACTCAAACTTCAATCTGGGGGCATAAAAAAATCAACTACAAAAATCAAGTCATATCAAATTGAAATGCTAATACACAATGGCAATATGCACTGAACATTCTGTCAAAGTAAGTTTCACTGAATTTCACCAAGTGATCTAGGAGGAGTTACCACCACTAACCCTAACCCTAACCCCTATAGGGGACAGAATAACTAAAGGACAGATGGACACCATGATGACTTTATACCGCCCGACTAAAGTGGGGGAATAAAAAAAACACACAATTACACCACAACTCCCATGTTTTGAAGTTGCATTGCAATGACAACTTAAAACAATATAAATTCATAGGAAAGTATGCAGGCCTTGATTGGTATATCAATTGTTGTACTAAATTCAGGAATATGGATGATGAGCTGTTTATTTTTTTTTTTTGCACAATTTATTGACAATTGTCTATTTCTGTTACATGCATTGTCTGTTGTTCATATATATTTAACAGAGAAAGATACAGACATGATTTTGTACAAATATAAAAAAATAGGAAATACTTCCCAAACCAGAGGCTCCCAGAAGCCTGTATCGCTCACCTGGCTTTCAGTTGCCACAATCAAGGTAACATTGTAAGTTATACATTTGATCTTCAGTTTTCAAACTTTCGTACCTCAAACACCTCCAATATCTTGAACTGTTTTAAAAGTCTGATTATGTTTTACTATATTTCTTTGTTGGGCTTTTTTGACAAAAAACGTTTTTGCTAAGGAACGCTTTCAACACCAGTTTTGAAGTCGAGATGTCATTTTGTAAATGGCAGTCAACAAACAATTTTCAACATCAGTTTTTAAGGTCACAACATCAATATCTACTTGGAAATCACATTTCATTGAAATCGGACAATGTTGAATTCCCGCCTTTTTTGGCAGCCATTTTAAAAATGGCAGTCAACGAACAATTTTTAACATCAGTTTTGAAATAACGACATCAAGACCAATTTGGAAACCAAATGTCATTGAAATCGGACAATGTTGAATTTTCCCGCCTTTTTTGGCGGCCATTTTGAAAATGGCGCTCATCGAACAATTTTCAACACCGGTTTTAAAGTCGCAGCATCAACATCTATTTGGAAACCAAATTTCATTGAAATCGGACAATGTTGAATTTTCCCTCCTTTTTTTGTCAGCCATTTTGAAAATGGCGGTCAACAAACAATTTTCAACACCGGTTTGGAAGTCGCAACATCAATATCTATTTGGAAACCAAATTTCATTGAAATCGGACAGTGTTGAATTTTCCCGCCTTTTTTGGCGGCCATTTTGAAAATGGCACTCATCAAACAATTGTCAACACCGGTTTTGAAGTCGCAACATCAACATCTATTTGGAAACCAAATTTCATTGAAATCGGGCAATGTTGAATTTTCCCGCCTTTCTTGTCAGCCATTTTGAAAATGGCGGTCAACAAACAATTTTCATACCGGTTTGGAAGTCGCAACATCAATATCTATTTGGAAACCAAATTTCATTGAAATCGGACAATGTTGAATTTTCCCGCCTTTCTTGTCAGCCATTTTGAAAATGGCGGTCAACAAACAATTTTCAACACCGGTTTTGAAGTCGCAACATCAATATCTATTTGGAAACCAAATTTCATTGAAATCGGACAATGTTGAATTTTCCCGCATTTTTTGGTGGCCATTTTGAAAATGGCGGTCAAGGAACAATTTACAACATCAGATTTGAAGTCGCCACAGAATGGCAAACATTTCATCAATTTACACTTAACCTTCATCTTCTATAGTTTTGGAAATAAAAGATAAAAAATACGAAAATTTTAAAAATTTGGTGAAAAAAGGACAATAACTCCTACAAGGGTTTATGGATTTTCTTCAAAATTTCAGGGTGGGTAGATCTTGATATGCTTCACATTTTTGCAATTAACACTTGACTTCTATCTGTTACACTTTTTTAAAATAAAAAATAAGAAGTGCACAAATTTTGAAAATTTTACGGAAAAAGGGCAATAACTCCTAGACGGGTTATCGGATTTTCATCAAAATTGCACACTGGGTAGATCTCATCATGCTGATCATTTTTACTCCATGTCAGATTTTTTATATCTGTAATGGTTTTGGGTTATTTGCCAAAAACTGCAATTTACCCCTATGTTCTATTTTTAGCAATGGTGGCCATGTTGTTTGACCACCCAACTAATCGAACACAATTTTGAGAAGCCATACCCTGGTGATGATTCAAGTGAAGTTTGATTAATACATTTGGCCCAGCGGTTTCAGAGAATATTTTTGAAATTGTTGACAGACAGACGGACGACAGACGACAGATGACGGACGCATAGTGATGGCAAAAGCTCACATGGCCTTTTAGGCCAGGTGAGCTAAAAACAGGAAATAGGGGTTAGCCCTGTGAAAACATCATTTTCCTGCTGGTTCTACAAAACTGAACAACTTTTGATTTTATTTTCTGTATCAAAAAATAGGAATTCCTATTTAAATACATTGTAGGAAAAAAATCATGTCTGAAGATAACAAAAAACACACACAGGGTTGTCAAATTGTTACAACATGAAAAAGAAAGGATATGGGGTAAATGTCAAGGAGACAACATCCCATATCCAGATTTAAACGACACAAAACAAAGCATCTAGGGGTCACCATACGGTCTTCAACACAGTGAGGAACCTCACACCATATAGCAAGCCCTAAATGGCCCCAAAAAGGTAAAAAAGTGAATAAATCAATGGAAACAAACCTCATCCAATAACCAAAATATCAAGAAACTAAAATTTTATAAGAAGACACGGACAAGCCAGTCACAATGTATATTTCACTTTGTTGCAATCAATATTGTCATTTGAATTTGGTATGTTATATAATAGATATGCATGAAAGGATTTCACAGTCCGTGAACATAACGTTCTGGCTTATTTATGAATAAAATGTACACATGCTCAATAATGATAAATTCACCAACCTTTCGTCCTTATCATCTGCCTAAACGTACCAGCATTCTTAATATTGTTTGTGTATTCATGTAAGGCAAAGATACATTTGTAAGAAAATAATCAAATGGATCTTAAAATTGTATTAAGTTGATTTTTAATGAATTTATACATGTTTTGAGTATAGTTTCTGTTAATTACTGTAGCCAATATAAATTACAATTAGTTGAGATCATGACTCAAGGGTGGTTCCTTTTCCAAAATTTTCTCCACTTCCCTGTTTAACAGGCACTCAGGCAGGAAAATATTTTACAAAAACTCTTTAAGAGGCTACTTTTTCCCCGTTTCTGACACAGGCTCAATTTTCAACAGTTAATGCTCGACTTGACACGCTTGACACCATTTCCCGTGTTCACATTAACTTTTTTGCCACGATCCCATTTCCAACTTGCTAAAAAAGGCCAATCCTGCTTTCCACTTATACCCAATTGAGACCATTAAAATACTCTCATCTCAAAACAGTTGTAAATCTCCAAAACTTTTTTAAACTTTTTAATGATTACCTAATTTGTTTATGTGTTAACTAAAGCGTAACATGCATAAATTGACAAAAATATTTTCAAATTGAGAGTGTGATTTTTACTATCAGTGAGAAGTGTAAACAACGAGAAGTGTAAACAACATCTCTATAATTTTATCCTAAACTTTTTTTAACTTTTTAATGATTACCTAATTTGTTTATGTGTTAATTAAAGCGTAACATGCATAAATTGACAAAAATATTTTCAAATTGAGAGTGTGATTTTTACTATCAGTGAGAAGTGTAAACGAGAAGTGTAAACAACATCTCTATAATTTTATTCAAAATCTACACATTGCTACATGTAAACCCAATCATAAAAGTGTGAAAGTAAATATGGCAGAATGCTGCTTTTCTTGAATATACAAGTGTAGACACAGAAATGTCTCGCCTGTATATGCATATCTTATATCTTCAACAAAATAATTAGTCATGGCTATATGCCAGGCAGACAGAGAGACGGACAGACAGACGGACAGAGTGGAAACCTAAAGTCCTCTTTGGCTTTCACTGGTAAATGAATAAAAACAAAGGCTATCAAGACAACTGATTTCTGATACAGAAATTAAAATTAAAAAAATATGTGTTTTAAATAGTATAACAATTAGAAACAATGATTAAATATAAACTTATCCTTTTTATAGTTCTATCAATCCAGTTATGCTAATTGAAATTTATGGTAAAGTCCATCCACAAAATTGAACTTATAATAATTACACATTTATATTGTAAAGTCATGCATTAACAGTTTCAATATGTATTAAGTACATCTCACAATTTGCCAGGGGCTAGGTCAATCAATTTAGTTCTTATATTTGTGTGAAACTTAATTAGCAAGGTCTATACTTTTATGACATCATGAAATACTTTTTCATCAAGATTATACATAATCATGCAGATTTAGGATAAATTTCCTTAGCTATTCAATTAGCAGAGAAACAGACTTGAATGTAGAAAAAAAATAGCAAAGTCACTGAACCATGATATAAAGTTCAAGGTTAATAAACTAGTGTCAGACTGACATGTATCCATTAAGACATTGCTATTAATCAAATATGATGAGTCCACACTTGTGATTTATGATAAGTGGAACAGTTGCTGAAATATAGACTTAAAAGTACAAAAATCACTGAACCATGTAATTGAGGTCATGGTTACATGAAAAATGTCAAGACTGTCATACCCCCAAATAAATCTTGCTATAGGACAAATATTGTGAGTCTAGAGGCTACAGTTGCTGAGAAATAGACTTGAATGTAAAAATTTAACAAAGTCACTGAACCATGAAATTGAGGTCAAAGAAACATGACAGGTGTCAGACTGGTGTGTACCATATAGGTCTCCCTACAAACAAAATATGACGGGTCTAGGTCTAACAGTTACTGAGAAAAGGACTTGAATTCGTTTGAAGACGTGTAGTTTGTGGTGAAAAAAATCTAGTTTGTGGTATTAAAGTGGTTTGTGGTATTAAGACGAAATCTTTTTTGACTGTAACAATTGCATTTCATTAATTTTCAGTTTTCTATTTTGATATTTAATTTACTTTGTTTTTATAAGGAATTGTGAGAGTTTGGGCATTGTGAAATTTGATTAAGTGTAGTTTGTGGAGGTTTGGGGTAAAATAAATCTAGTTTGTGGTATTATCGAGGTTTGTGGTATTAAGTCGAAATCCTTTTTTGGTTAATTAATATCGAATTAAATTATTTTTTAATTTTGTTTTTCGATATTTAACACATTTTAATCGTTTTCATAATGAATCTAGGTGGTATGTGCAGTTTAACATTTGATTATGTGTGGTTTGTGGTATAATCGATCTAGTTTGTGGTATTAAGACGACATAATCATCGGCATTGTCTAACCACCTTTCAACACATGCACTACAGAGTGTGGTCCTTTCCTTTTGGGACAGAATGTGAACATATGGTTTGCACTCTATTATAACATCTCCTATGTTGGCTGTTAATGTCATTTTACGAGTCGCGAGAAAAAAAACAACTTTGTTTTTTGTTTCCAACTTCAACTTTGTCGCTTATATCATTTATTTATTTTTAGTGACTTTATTTAAAATAAGTGGTAATATCATAAATAATGCCATAAACAATCAAACTTTTAAATCATTGACGGTAAATGAACATTTAATTAATTGATTGATAAAAATAGAAATATCACATCAAATCCTCACATCATTGAAAATACAGATACTAATTAAAAACCGGCGACGGTCTAGATAACTATTTCCGTTTTGATAGGTAGCAAGACACAGTTTCGTAACTTTTCGAGTGGGCTTTTCAGGATGATTACATCATTTATGGGATTCCCTGCTATTTCAAGGTCCTTATATTGAAGATGTCAACTTTTTTCTATATCTATGTTTAGAGTTGGACTTTATGATTAAATTAATAGATAGTTATTTCAAACTTTATTTTGTGTCATCTTTGTGCAGGGGAGACAATTGGGTGAACACTGTAGTTAGCTATGTGCTAAATTTTTAACTCAGCTCCCAGGCAAAATAGCAGCTTTCGGAACCGGTGACCGTACCGTAAAACCCTACTTAAGGTCGTTCGGTAGTCTAAAACTGTGCATCCACCTTGCGCATGTGATGAAAATTGGAATTTACCACTAAAATGTTGTAAAAATGATTTTGAATACTTCATTGGTAATAAATAAAATCAAATAAGCGACATTTATGCTGCGAGTATGCAAAATATGTCACATTTTGAAAAACTCTTATTTTATTAAAGGGAGATAATTCTAAAGAAATGATAAGGAGATATCACATTTTCATGATTTTTTCAAAAGTATGATCGGTGACCTAGATTCATATTTCCAAAGTTACTTCCTTAACACATTTTATTCTACATTTTCATCAAAATCTATACTTTTATTCAAATAAAAAAATAGAAAATAGTATTTTCTCCCTATATAGACTTTAGCAAAAAGCTCAAAATCTCTATTTTTGGAAGCCTCTCCCAGAAAAACGATCTCGGTGACCTATTGATTTTTTACTAAAATTTTGAAGTGCATTAAAAATACTTCCATTCATTGAAAAATTAGAAAAATGTATCGTTTTGTTTTTAGTCACCCGAACTACTTTAAAAGAAAGAAGAAATCATCAAATCATGTTCTTTGCAATGAATATAATTTCAATGCTAATTTCTGCACCAGGATTGCTAAATTTTTTGGCTCAACATGACCCGATTTGATGCAATTTTCAATGAAATTTACCATTTTTTCCACATTTGTAATCATCTCAGTTTGCATGTACCATTGTCAAATTTATTAATATTTTTAAATATCACAAAACTTGAGATTTTCAGCTTTCCATTGGTATACAGATGCGCATATATAATTTTATGTATATCAAATAAAGGAGGGGTAGTTTTTTTTTTTACTTGTTCCTTATGACGTCACACAGAATAACTGTAATCTGCATCCATAGGCTAGGGGAAGCTGAAAAAAGAAGAGAACAAGTTGCTTTCTTTTAAAAAAGGAGATGCAATATGTGAGCTTAGCTATTGTATATCATAAAATAAAATGTAATGTGCTATAAGTTAAATGCAGTTTAATGCGCAAGTCATAGATTCACCTCCCAAACAGAGAGGAATAAAGTTATCCTTCTATATATCAAAAAAGTTACTCATTTCGAATTACTATAAGAAAAAGAAGGGAAACGGGGAATGTGTCTAAGAGACAACGACCCCAAGGGGAGCAATAACAACTCAAAGCCACCATAAGAACTTCAATGAACGGTGAGGAAACCCCACACCCAAAGGTTGGTCGGAGTTGGCCCTTAAATAAAAGAGTAATCAAGTTCAGCGAAATAAGCATCTTCCTAGACTCCGATAGACATAAAGTGAACTAACTAGAAAACAGACAAGACACACAAAGGCTTAACAAGACAGGCGCAAACCTGCTGCGGCGGGGTTAAACTAGTTTTATTGGGCCCAAATATATCTATATCTAGACCCGTTCCTTTCACTCATCCTAGTTTCGAGGACTTAAACAGTGCAATTAGTGAGTTTATATACCTTTACCTTAGCGTTTCTGTTGCTGTTTTTCTTGTAGTAATGTAGATAACCGGATGTCAAATTATGCTCCCAATTCAAATTTGAGACTGGTGCGTGTAAAACTAAAAAAATGTGGGTTTTATGTACAGATGAATGAGAACTTATCTAATTTTAGGTACTGTTCACCTGTAGTGTTGTCTAAATACTTGTCCCACTACGTATACAGAATCGGCTGCACGCATAACATCGTCAGAAGTTTTTTTCCCAATGGATGACGGTCAAGACAAAGAAGCTCAATAAATTTACATGTAATTTGACTGGTTGTCTCATTTAGATTTATACTCAAGCTAAAGATACTCAGTAACTGAACGCTTAGACAACTTGTATTTGACTTTTTTAAAATTGTTTATTTGTATTGATCTAGCAACCGCCAAGAATTTTCTTTGAGGTAAAAATAATTGCGAATCATTAAATAACTCACAGCTACATTGTATTATGTTGTTCTATTGTAGTTTTACCATGTTTTTGAGATATTGTTTATTGTACATGTTCCAGACCATACGCATATTTGGATCGCACATGTACGGTCCGGACCGTATGCATATACTCAAATGGTATGACCGAACGCGTACGGTCGGACACTATACGTACGGTCGGACCGTATGGTATGAGAATACATATACGGTCTGCTACGAGCTGGACCATACGGTTATATTAAGACCGTATGAGTACAAACAAAATGACAGGCACTACATTCGTTATTCAAACGAAGAAGTAAGTTAGGGCAAAACTGATAGCACTAACTACCACTGATAACCGTTTAAATCATTGGGTCGCCCGTGGTACAATATGCGATATACCACACCATAAATTATTTCTTAATTCTATGACGCTAGTAAGTAAAATCCGGCACCAAAAACTTTATAACCTTACGAAATCAAATCGCCTAAAAACAGGAAGGTCTGAGGTTGTTTCCTAAAGTACCATCCCCACATGTAAAGTGGGGACATTTTCTGCATATTTATCATACTTGTTTTATTGCGCACCAAAGATGACGTTGAAATTTCGTTCAGATTTACTTCCACTGATATGCCTTTTCTGTGGAATAAAAGGCAAAGCCGGGTATAAATCCGTTACTTACGTTTATACCCGTATCACCACTGTACTGCACTGAAATGCTTCAGGGTGGTGCAATCTCAATGCCTACGGGTATACCAAGTCCGGCTATCTCGAGTTCCTATCGTTATTTATGTTTGTCTCTTGTTTTCATTATTTTTTTTTCTGGTGCAGTTTGCTTGTAAATTGTGGCATGTGATGGTAATTCCTGGCCATTGTTGGTGTTTGCTGTTATCCTGTTTTTTTGTAATAAACGTGGGTAACCGATATAATCCTACTTGTTTTGGAAGTAAATAATTCAATTTTGATTTGAAGAATAATTTTTTGTTGCAAATGCAAATAAATTATTTAAAGCTACATTTGGTGAAAATAAATAATTTGTTCGAGATTTTCGTATTTTTTTTCTAGCCAAAGTCGCCCAAGCCCTCCCCTGAAATTTACATGCTCGTCCCCTAATTTTCAATTTTGATACGATTTTACTGCACACACTTATATTTTTCTGTACAGTTGCTTGTCTATTAAAGTATAGAAAAATATGGAGAGATAACAGAAAAAACCTCCAAAATGACAGAAAATCTCAATAACACAATAGCATGCACTCAATAGATATTTAACAAAGCATAAAGTTTAAATAAAACATGCATATTTAAAATTACTTTAGGGAACTATATATATTCCACATTCTCAATGTTAAGTAAACGATGTTTAAGATATAAAAGCAGCATTTCTATGCCATGATTTAGTCACTGTCTATCAAATTTGGAGTGGCATCATCCTGACCCAACTAATGCAACATTCTTATTGTATAATGTGCATGTAACTTAACATGTACAACTGCATTGATATCTTGTAATGACAGTTTAATTTTCAGTAGGGGTACTTGGGAGATTTTGCCTGGAACAATTATTTTTTTTCATGAAAATCTCGGACAATTTTTTATTTTAAACAAATGTCACATCAAAATACTCATTTTTATTTTCAATGGCACTATGATCAAATTATTAATTTACAAAATTGACCCCCACCCTGAAAATCAACTGGTCGTCCCCTTATTGAAATTTTAGACAACTTTAATATATTTTTTTATGCATGGATCTAGTAACTGTCTTGAGTTTTCTTTGAGATATGAATAATGTTTTTTTTCTCGTGCTCATTTACTCCATATTTTTTTAGTAAAATATAGAATTGGAAAACAAATTATGAACTTCAAACCAAATTTGAAATCATTTCCACTCATAAAAGAATTTAAACAAAAACAAAAGTGTGACGAACCTTCTCTCTTATATAAGAAGTCAGAAGACAACATAAGAGTAACCGCAATGCACAATAATTTGAAAGTTAAACATTTTCGTAATTGTCATGTGATAAATACTTTAAATGCGATATAAGAAAGCTATATGTCAAACAGTAACTTCCTATCACTAAAAGAATAACTGCTATAGACAGGGTTCAAGTTTTTAAAAAAATTGCCAAGGTCAGAATGTCTACAACTATGGTACTTCCAGAAAGTTCTCATCACAGGGAAGTCACAAACAAAATATAAACACCCGATCACTTAACAACTAACTTCTAAAAGCAAGGTTAAAGTTTAAAAAAATGCCCTTAGGGCAAGGTCAAGGTCAAAATATCTAAAAATATGGTGTTACCAAAAAAAGCTATCATCATAAGGAAGTCATATACCAAAATTGAACACCTTACCACTAAGTGTCTACATTCTAGAAACACGGTTATTTTTTTAATTGCCCTCAGGGTTAGGTCAAGGTCAAAATATCTTAATATATTGTGCCATCAGAAAGCTATCATCATAAGGAAGTCATATACCGAAATTAAACACCTTACCACCTAATGTCAACATTCTAGAAAGAGTGTTTAAGTTTTTTTTTTAAAATGCCCTCACATACAAAATATGAACACCCTACCACTAAAACCCTACCTTCTAGAGGCAAGGTTAAAGTTTTTCAAAAGTTGCCCTCATGGAAGGGTCAAGGTCAAAATGTCTACAAATATGATACCACTAGAAAGCTCTCATCATAAGGAAATCACATACCACTTCTAGAGGCAAGGTTAAAGTTTTTGTTTACGACGCCGACGCCGGGGATTTGACAATATGAGTATTTATGTTTGTCTTTTGTATTTTTATTGTGGGTTTTTTCTTGTGCAATTCCTATTTACTTTCTGGCATGTGGCTATGTTTTTCGGCCATTGTAGGTGTTTCCTGTTATCTTTTTTATTCCATTTAAAGAGTCAAGGTCATAATGTCTACATAAATGGTACCAATAGAAAGCTCTAGTCATAAGAAAGTCACATACCAAATACGAACACCCTACCACCAAAACCCTACCTTCTAGAGGCAAGGTTAAAGTTTTTCAAAAGTTGCCCTCGGGGAAAGGTCTATAAATATAGTACCGCTAGAAAGCTGTCATCTGCAGGACGTCATATACCAAATATGAACACACTACCGCTAAAACCCTACCTTCTAGAGGCAAAGTAAAAGTTTTTCAAAAATTGCCCTCAGGGAAAGGTCAAGGTCAAAATGTCTACAAATATGGTACCCTTAGAAAGCTCCCATCATAAGGAAGTCACATACAAAATATGAACACCCTACCACTAAAACCCTACCTTCTAGAGGCAAGGTTAAAGTTTTTCAAAAGTTGAACTCATGGAAAGGTCAAGGTCAAAATGTCTACAAATATGATACCACTGGAAAGCTCTCATCATAAGGAAGTCACATACCACTTCTTTAGGCAAGGTTAAAGTTTTTGTTTACGACGCCGACGCCGGGGATATGACAATACGAGTTTTTAAAGAGTAAATCAATCTATCTTTGTTTTTTTTCCGATTTTGCCATGGTCCTTGGATTTTTCGTTTTAGACTGACGGTTCGGTTTTCCCTTGCTTTCTTTATTCTACTATTCAATTGTTTTTAGCTGGTTAGGTAGGGCTTATTTCAATGGTATTTACTGAGAAAGTTACATTAGTATTACATAAATAATCGGAAAAAATAACATGAAACTTAATTCATCTTCATATCACAAACACTTTACAAATATTCAATACTTAATTCAGTTAATGTGAATTCCTTATCTGCTTTCATCTATCGTAATGATACAAATACGTCATTTTGTTTATTTTTTTGTAGTTTTTGCCTATTGTTTAATGTAAATCAGATATACACTTGGTCATAAATATGGAATATTCATATTTTCAGAGCCAAAATTTGAAGCTTGGAATCATTATGCACAAAAGTGTGTGGAAGAAAGTATAATATTTTGCTTTAAACATTGTTTTCTAAATGTGAAGTACGAAAGTCTATGAATCTGTCGTACAACTCCCTCAACCAGTTCTGAAGCCAAATTTGTGATAAAAATGGGACATTATTTAAATTGAATATTGAGTGTACAAATATTTCTCTCAAATACAATTTTCGAAGCCCATCGTGTACAAGAATGATTTAGATAATAATTTCAGCGATTTTTAAAGGAAATATGATATTTTGAAAACAAACAACCCTTATATATCTCGGGTATTCTCAACAAAAAATATTCCATATTTATGACCAAGAGTATACATTGTATATCTCACACAGTAATAACAAATCTTGGGACATAAAAAGCAATATAGGATCAACTATTTGTAATACGATGTATAAACACCACTTTAACAAATTCTAAAAACTATTTACCCCCTTGAGAGTTGCTGTAAATGAAATGACAACAGAACGTAATAAACTATAATTGATAACCCATAAAAACAGCTAATGACCATACTAATAAATGATTGATAAAAATCTTCTGTCATTCATATTCAAACAAGAGTTGTCAGAAGACAACATAGCTCGCCGGGGACTAGACTAACCGCAATGCACAATAAATTTGAAAGTTATACTTTTCAAAATTGAAATGTGGTCAATACTTTAAATGGAATATAAAAAAGCCAAATGTCAAACAGGAACTCCCTATCACTAAAAGAATAACTTCTGTAAACAGGGTTTTTTCAAGTCAAGGGCAAAATGTCTACAAGTATGGTACTTCCAAGGTAGGGAAGTCACAAACACTCAAAATAGAAAAGCCCTATCACTAAACAACTAACTTCAAGAAGCATGGTTACAGTTTTTAAAAAAAATTGCCTTTAGGGCAATGTCAAAGTTAAAATGTCTAAAAATATGGTGTCACCAAAAAGTTATCATCATAAGGAAGTCATATACCGAAATTGAACACCTTACCACTAAATGTCAACACTCTAGAAACACTGTTAAAGTTTTAAAAAAATTGCCCTCAGGGCAAGGCTCAGGTCAAAATGTCTGCAAATAAGGAACCACTAGAAAGCTCTCATCTTAAGCAAGCCACATACCCAATATGAACACCCTACCACTATAGCCCACCTCCGAGAGGCAAGGCTAAAGTTTTTTTTTGAAAAATGCCCCCAGGAAAAAGTCAAGGTCTTAATGTCTATAAATATGGTACCTCTAAAAAGCTTTCATCACTTAGTAGTAAGTCTTCAACGGAAAACATGTGTCGCCTGCGTAATAACACTAAAAGTAAGTTACGTCAAACAGGAAGTGGGCATGCAAGAGATCCCAGACTCTCTTACACATTTAAGGTCCCCATACTGATACTCCATGCCAAATTGCAGAAGGCAGGGATATGGGGTACGTGTCTGAGAAAAATGAGACAGAAATTTTCAAGACTCGAAAAATATTCTAAGTTCAGTCAAACAGGGAGTGGGTATGCCAGAGATTCAAAACTGTATTACACGGTATAGGTCCCCATACTGACACTCCATGCAAAATTACAGAAGGCTGGGAATTGTGGTTCCTGAGTAAAATGTGACAGAAATTTTTTGTGACACCAATCGACAAAAATATTCTAAGTTCCGTCAACCAGGAAGTGGCCATGCAAGAGATCCCAAACTTTTTTTACATGATATAGGTCCCCATACAGATACTCCATGATGAATTGTTGAAGGCTGGGATCTGTGGTTCCTGAGAAAAATGTGACAGAAATTTTTTCAAGACGCAAAAAATATTCTAAGTTCCGTCAAACAGGAAGTGGGCATGCGAGAGATCCAAAACTCTGTTACACGGTATAGGTCCCCATACTGATACTCCATGCCAAATTGCAGAAAGCTCGGATACATAATTTCTGAGAAAACTGTGACAGAAATTTTTTTGACGCCAACGCGGACGACGACGCCGACGACGACGACGATGCAAGACGACGGATAGTGATCCCTATATGTCGCCACTGCGTGAACGCAGGCGACACAATAAGAAACCCACATTCCAAATATGAACACCCTATACCACTATCTTCTAGAGGCAAGGTTAAAGTTTTTCAAAAATTGCCCTCAGGGAAAGGTCAAGGTCAGAATGCTCTAATCATAAGGAAGTCACATATCAAATATGAACACCCTACCACTAAATGCCTGACTTAAAGATGCAAGGTTAAAGTTATTTTTTAAAGTTGTCCTAGTAGCAAGGTCAAGGTCAAAATGTCTACAAATGTGGTACCACAAGAAAGCTCTCATCACAAGGAAGCCACATACTAAATATCAACATCCCATGTCTTAAGATCTCCATTCCACAAGAAAGGTTTTTGCTGACGACGAGGACGCCGCGGGGTATGACAAAAGTTCTTCGGACATTCGTCCCGGCCCGCTAAAAAGTAACTTGACTAACAGTGATTTTAATGACAAACACGTGAATGTTAAACTATTCATTTTATGAAAATTTGTTGAAAAAAATTAAAGTCATACGTTTAAAGTTTCTTATGTATATTTAATCAACGTTGTTGGTAGAATATTTCTATATATGCACCCCTGGGGAATACTTTATCTATTAAATGAAATCTAGTTCTCGTTAAATCCCGTTTCTTATATTTGGAACAACGCATACAGAATAGTAAAGAGCGAGATATTCCGAAAGACTAGAAACTTCATAAAGATAGTGTGAGCTCTGCATGAGGAGCTCACACAAAAAGTAATTACAAACGCACGTATGGATAAATAAAATTTATCAGATAAATCCAATGCTGTAGTGGCTGATAATGAAAAATCCAACTGTATCAATCAAGACTCAGGAGCACCACTAGTAGAGACATATTTGTGTCAAATCAGTCCACAGAAAAATCACGTCCCAGAAATATTGCCTCACTTTTTTTCAAAATCACCTACATCTAAATGTGTCTATTATTCGCGTGATATACTGTTGTTAAAATCGTCCCACCTGCAAAATGTGTCAGTAATTATCTGATAAACCGTTCATACTAAGCTTTATCGACCCTTTTTAGGAAAAAAAATTTCCATCACATAACAGACTCCCATTACGGAGTAAGGAGTTAACGATATATAACCGGTTGAATTCCGGCTATACTAAATAAAAAAGGTATTCTAAATTATACACTTTTATCTGGACACTTCCAAACCCAAGATCGAAAACTGAATCACTATACAAAAATAACAACAATATAAAGATAATTTAAACAGTTGTTATGCAAACAGATTAGTGTCCAAAGATGCTAAATGACTCCATACGTATTCTGTGGTGTAATTTTTGAATGGGACCCATTAAGTCATAAAAGCGACGAATAAAAGCCCTGGATGACGGTATTGCTTTGGAACAGAACGACATTAACCCAGCAACAGATTGCATCTCTTTCACTTGACATTAAATAAATTAATGAAGATCTTAGTTTTTCCAATTTTTCTTTTGGTATCAAGATTCTCAACATTTCAGTGTCAATTACATAACCCAAGAATGGTAGTAATGTACAAGGTCCCATACTTTTATTTATGGCTACTGGAATTCCTAATTCTGCACACAAGTTTTCAAAGGAGAACATCAATGAACCACAATTGCCACCGATAAAAATGAAGTCATCTAGATAATGATCAATTTCATTACAGCCGTTTCTTTTTTCTAATTCCCATTGTAGGAAAGTGGAGAATGTTTCAAAGAGTTTGCATGAGACAGAAAGGCTAAATGGCAGACATTTGTCAATATAATAGCAACCATTAAATACTAAACCCATCCATTCAAAATCATTGGGATGCAGTGGTAAGAGGCGGAATGCTGATTTGATATCCGTTTTACCCAAGAGTGTATTTTTCCCGTGCGAGTGGATTTTATCCAAAATTGAATCCAGTGATGTATATTGAACTTTTGTAAATTCCGGACCAATAAATTCGTTAATGCTGTTCCCTTCCGGGGAACTCAAATCTGTTATGAGGCGCCACCCCCGTCTGACATGGGAATTAGACCAATTGGTAAAGTGTGTAAATTGGGAATAGGCAATTGAAAAAATGGACCTATCATTCTGTCCAAAGCAATCTCAGCTTGCAATTTTTTTTTAAGATTTCACTACTAAACTGCTCTGCTGAATGGAAATTCTTTGCAAGTAAGAACTGACGAGGTCTAGAGTACTGTACAGGGAAACCATTTGAAAAACCTGAGGATAACGAGTTCGCTGCGTTGCGATCTGGATAAAATTTCAATAATTCAATCAAACGATTTACTTTAACTGGTGAAGCTCCCATAGTTGTGCTCGGAGGTCTGTATCTGTTTGTTGGTTGGAACTGTCTCGGGAAAAAAAATATTAGTATTAGTTAATGTAAGTCTTATGATTCTGCTATTATACAATGACGGCCTTGGATTGTGTGACTGTCTGAACTGATTGTTGTTACTTAAGACTGGACAATTTGCTACAGAGTGTAGTATACTGGAACATTTCATACATGGAGCACTTACCAGTGTAGTTAAAAGCATAACATTTATTTTTTGAAGGTGTATTATTAATCCAACTAGTGCTGTGGGCTTGATAGCCAGTATTTATATTGCTTGTACTGGACGACATAAACAAAACCCAAAGTTCCACATCAACTACATCACAGGAACTTGATGGGTTACGCGACTAGTGTAATCGGTACTGCTCGTCATAGTTTTTCCAACCAGAAGAGCCACGCTGTGCTCCTAATCTGACATCAGACAAGTACCGGTATTTGAGGAGTTCGTGTACCCTATTTATATGTGCAGAACAATAAATGCTTATATATATAATAAAAGCTGATGTCCACTGATCGATAGTGCTTATTTTTGATCTGGTATTGTTTGTTTGAATGTTTAATTCTCCATTGACTAAGATCAATTTTTTGTGTCACGTTTTAGTACGTCGTTAATATTATTAGTAATAGTAGGTAGTAAAAGTGCTAAGTCTATTCACTTTTTTGTATCTTTTCTTTTGTATTTTGTGGAACTTCGGCTGCTAAAATATTAATGACTGAAAGCTTTTTATTTCATTTGGTTGCTCAAAGGTAGTTGGTATGTTCAATAGCAATTGAAATGTGTCAGAGTGAATGCTATTACCTGCTGAGTTTCCAGAAAAGTCAGGGCCAGCGCCTGGATTTACATGTGGAAGACTGGCCTGAAATACAGGTAAAGTTGTGTAACTGGTACTGATTGTATTACAACTGGTTGTTGTTGATAATGGCATAGTTACATCTACGACTTGTGGCAACACAAGCTGTGGATAAGATACATTCATGACGTTGGGTTTACATGGTTGTGTTGTAGGTAAACTCGAGGGGACTGCGGCTGGCACCACTGTGGGAGTCTTTGCTCTATTGCTGACTGCTGCAGCACCAGCTGCTGCATCTGGAGTTGGTCTCTTCCGTCTGGCAGACCTCCTGAGCTGTGCTGACATTTCCTATAACATAGAGTTGACATTTAAATATTCTAGGGTACATGTTTATAAATAAAATTTCATGTATAAAAGATATAAAATAATATTTATTTTGTTAAAGTGCACAACCCTACCATATTGTAGCAAGGTTCATTAGGTGTCTAGTACTGTACAATGCTTGGTGTCTCAAAAGATGTGCATGCCTGCATGGAAATGGATATAGCATACCTTGCGATTGTGAAGCTGTGAATGTTTTTTGTTTTTGTTTATCCATTCACTTATTTATTTTTTAAAGTTACTGTGGGGGGAGGGGGGGGGGTTGGCCGCCACGTGTCCGGGTGTGGCATTCTTGTGTGCGGTACGTTATGCTCTACACTGCGATACAGTCGAGGTACATGTTATGATTAAATACATATTTATTTATGGTCTCGAAGAACAGTTTTTAAGTGGGAACAATCAGCAGAAATTATATTAATAAAGTGACGACGGACAAAGTACAATATGGGAAGACCACGTGGCGGTGCAATGTCGTGTTCGGTTGACACTTCGACCGTTCAAAAGTTGTGAAAAGCGCCATTTTTTTCTTCTTTTTATAAGTCTCAAGTGGTAATCAGACATTTCTATAATACTCCCTGATATTTTTGATTTGAAAACGACTTTTCGTTGGAGTTTGTTGACTTTTATATGAAAAAGAAAGGAAATGGGGTAAATGTCAAGGAGACAACATCCCATATCCAGGTCAAAACGACCCAAAACAAAGCATCTAGGGGTCACCGTACGGGCTTCAACACAGTGAGGAACCTCACACCACATAGCCCTAAATGGCCCCAAAAAGGTAAAAAAGTGAATAAATGAATGGAAACAAACCACATCCAATAACCCAAACATCAAGAAACTGAAATTTCGTAAGAAGACACGGACAAGCCAGTCACCAACATATTCCTGACTTGGGACAGGCGCAAAAATTGCGGTTGAGTTAAACTCGTTTTCTTGGATCCAAACCCTCCCCCTATGTGTGGTGAATGACTAAAAAATAAATACACAAAAAGACTCACAGTAAAAACCAAACTAGAAAAAAGTCCAACTTATCAAGACGAGTACCCTTACAATGAATTATATAAAACATGAAAACAATACACACAGGTACTGTCCGGACAAATGCTCGCAGTTACTGACAGCTAGCTAAGGACATAATTTCCGTTGACTAAGATATCAAGCCTTCTTACATATGAAACTTCAATTGAAATACTTCTAAATAGATTTGGTATAACAACATCATCAATTATGAAAGAAGAACATGATACCGGTAGTGTGCAATGCCAAATACTGCCAATATGAAAAATTGTTTAAATTTAGTTATGGTGTAAAGCATTTAGGAGATGATCAATGTTTTTGCCAACAAAAACCAAAAGTAAAGACTTAACAACAATGCTGTATTTATATCCTTTATGAATTAGTTTGTTCAACGTTTTGATCAAATCTGCAGTCTTGAATGCTAGGAACGTCTGCTCGTCTTGGATAAAACCCCGAAAAGAGAGATTATTAGGTTACGTCATAATCGATCGATTGATGAGGATCAAGCTAAGCACCGATCAGCGCACAATGATAACCGAATATTAAGCTCAGTGCTTAAATTCTTATAATCTAAACAGTTGTTATGCAAACAGATTAGTGTCCAAAGATGCTAAATGACTCCATACGGCTTCCAGCGCGACAAACATATTTTGAACAATAGAAATAATTGAGAGATTAATTAAAAAACGAAAGAATAAAGGAAAGAATAAATAGATTAACTCACTTGTCACATTAGCACTAAGAATTATGTAAATTATGTAAATGTCTAAAACGTATTATATGAAATATCCAAAGAGAATATTTAATGAAAACACGTAATTGGATCTGAGCTATCTATAACCTGACGCTTAAATAATAGTTTCAGCAGTTGCTCGTCTGGCTCTTCCACTTGGCTCGTGTGGATCACTTTTATAGCGCGATAAATATAATACTACTGGATAGCTCGTTAATATTGTTTACCTTTAGGTCTTCTGCCTTTGGCTGTCAAATTAACAACAACGTTTCAGTGAGTCCATTCGCTTTTATACCACTGGACGAGTCTAACATTCATAATTGGACTATTCTATTCTTTAAGATTTCTTTTACCAAGAAGGGTGTCATGTCATTTGTGTTATCAATTATGGACATAGATATAATTCATTTCCTGACATAATTCATCAATTTAAAAGCGTCTGCAGTTATTTAAATGTTTTGCTGGTATTTTTAAAAATATTTTATAATATGTACACTGTTATCTCACTACATCCAAATGTCCAAATATTTCCGGGTTATAGATACGTTATTGTCGTGTTATATTATATCATTTGTATATAATTTTGATATTTTTAAATGTTGTACATGGTTTATAAAATAACAACAAATAAAATAATATCCTAAAGAAATATTATGAAATGACCATAATATGGACAACATGAAATAAAAATAAACAACAGCTTTGAAATATAAGTTATACAGTCGCAGGAAATATATTGAGTTGGTCGTTGAATACACAACACACGAATTTGTAAACCCATACATTCAACATCATAGTGTAATTTATTAAATAAGTAAGCCACAGGTATCACAGATGGAATTGTTCATTGATTTTTATTAGCATTATCAACATAAGGGTGATTTTCAAAGGTTATAAAATAGTTGATCCTGATTGTCAAAGGTTATAAAGGTATCAAACCACCTAGTCAACCAATTAGAGTTGGAACGTATGAGAAAATAGATCTATCTAAAGATAGACTTTGTATTCTTGCACCTTTAAAACTATTCATGGAAATTTGATGAATAATCCACCCATTTAAACATTGATATATAAGGTTTATTTCAAGACCAAGGTCAACTGACCAGGTGTTAGTTTAGATCACTTAATGGAGAGGAATTCCCAATAACTTTTTTTTGCGCAATGTTGTGACGTTGTGGAACGTATTTATAGGTGGCTTTCCCCAAAACACCTGGTTTCTCCTAGAAGGCTTTAAAGGTATGATGAAAATTTGATATAATGTAGAGCAGGTATGTGCGTTTCACGACAGGTATGGTCTTGGCAAGGTTATACTTATCAAATTGTCCAGGGAGATGAACAGAACAGAACAGAACAATATTTTTATTTGGTTTGAAATCCAATATACATATAGGATTGATACCAATACATACAAAACATCACAAACATGATGAAGACAAAAGTTATTAATATATAAAACATAATAGTCCTGTAAATGTCCAACACTATTTATAGAGAAAAAACTGCTTAAATATGTCAGTTAAAACATTTCATAGAGAATAATACATCAGAGTGTATAATGTAATGGTGAATAAGGTGGTACCACACAACGAAGTCACACAAAGAAGGATCATATACAGATATAGATATTTCTGCATATATATATATTTGATTAAATTTTGGGAAATGTGTCTCTTTCACAATACATTTCATTTACACTTTCCACTATTACTTTTAGAATATCAACTTCTTCAGTGGAGAGCAAAAACTTGAACTTTTCTTTGTCATTCATAACTTGAAAATCTGGGGTTATTTCAGCAATTTTTTTGAACAGTTTTGTTCTTAATTTATTTATTTTTGGACATGAAATTAAAAAGTGAAATTCATCTTCAGGGTCTGTTTTGCACAGATGACATAATCTTTCATTAATTGTTAACCCATGATGTTGATCTTTTTCTATAGCTAAGTTACTGTTACTTATTCTAATTTTTATAAAAATTTTTATTGCATACTTATCAATATTTAGAGTTAAATAGTTTTCGAGTTTATAATTCTCTTTGAATTCTCTGTACGTTCTTAATTTATGACCGTTTAGTGTTACTATCATCAAAAATTGAATGTTTCCAAAAAAAAAAAAAAAAAAAAAAAAAAAAAAAACTTTTCTTTTATCTAAAATGGAGAATAAAAGTTTTCTTTTTGAAAGAGTACCTTGGTTATGCCATATATGATTAAATCCAGTCTTTTGTAGTAATTCTTTTATTTTTGCAGCAAAGCTGTTTTTCAGGTCTGGACTGGTCTTGTAAGCTTGATGCACAAGTGAAATGTGAAATTTCCTAATTTTAGCTGAAAATGTTACAGAAATGAATTGGTGGTTTCACACCTAAAACAGTTGATCCTTAAACAGTCCATAATAGTCCACTTTATTCAAACAAACAAAAGAGTTTTAGATTTTGATGCAGTAATTAATTTTTCAAATATAAAAAAAGAGAATTTAGAAATAATGACACATAATTAAAAACAAAATAATATGACTGACAATGAATGTGGTTTGGTCATCACCATATTGTCTGGTGTACATAAGTGAAAATGACGATTTTGACGAGATTAAAACTTTACCTTAAGTGATAAAAATTACACCGACCAAAAGATAATTTTATCTGTTTTCACAACATAGTTGTACAAATTAGAAAAGTATATTAGTTTGCACAATATTACGTTCCAAATATGTGATACGTTACAGAAAATACGTCTTTTACAATATTTTACGAAATGATTTGGAGTAAACGAACTTAAGACCATAACACATATGTTAACTCCAACTGCAATAATCAAATGAGCTGTATGGCCATTTCGGAAATTAATTCCCAATCAGCAGCAAAGGGAATCCATAATTTCAATCTTTTTAAATGCATAAAACCGAACGAAATTCGAATAATCAGTAATATCGAATATAGCTAAGGACAAAGCTACAATGGAGAGAGTTAGTCCTTCGGTTTTATAATTTTCATAATTAATTACTGCATCAAAATCTTAAATTTTTTTTGTTTGAAAAAAGTGGACTGTTTATGGATCAATTGTTTTGTAACCTTTGACAGTCATCCTAAATGTCGATTATGCTAACAAAGATCGAGGTTCCGTTGTAATACCAGGTCTCCGGTATTTCCAGTTATTGGTAAGACCCCAAAAACCCCACATCAGGGTTCCACATGTTCCCTAGCCCCTTTCTGGTTGAACAAGTAAATAAAGAAGATGTATCAAATCCACTAGCCGTCGACCAGCGGGACAATTACATAATTAAGGATTAGGTAAATGCCAATTCTCACATTGACAAGCAGTTTAAAGGTCCAAACGGCGGGACTTTTAAGGACATTTTAGCGACCGCTCGGTATTCGGATACACGCTCGTAATGGCAGTGAGAAGGAAATCGGTGCGTACAATGTCGATTGATACCATAACAAAGTCTTTGAATACAAAGTTTGTTTTTGGCACGAATGTTTATGTTGTTATAGTGCTTCGACCGTCAATCAAGTTATGCCAGTTAACAACATGACGATGTGTGAATTGACGATATCACCGTTTCGCGCCTCTAGCGGAACATCAGGCTCGATAGCTCCAACAGGATTGTAAGAGGGTGTTTCTACAATTGTAAACTACGATAAATCTGCACAATTTAATATTAATTTACAAGCTTACGTTCGATTAGAAAAAAATACCTAGAAGACCAAGGCTATACCTATGTCGGTGTATTGGAGTGCGATTTGATAGAGAAATGCAGGGTGATCCTCACATACAAAGCTTTGTAAACTCCCTCGAATATGTTTACCCATTAGAACCCTGAGATGCCTTTTACGGAGGATGTACAATAGCATTTGCAACTGACGGTGAAAATATTGATTACTATGACGTTACTTCACTGTGCAGCTACATCAACAAGACCGGCAGTATACATGTAGGACACACACCCATCATCACTGGAAATTTCAAAGATATACAGCAATATGAAGGACTAATCAAATGCAAAGTACTTCCATCCAAGTACTTTCTGCAAAAATCAACAATAAACTATCGTTGACGTTATGTAAAGGCTGTGCCGAATCCAGACAACAAACGCCATGTCAACACAAAGACGAGGAAAGGACTTCGACCGGAACCCGTGTCGTCGATGAACTCAAGAAAACATTGGAGAAAGGATATCAGATAGACAGAATCTATGAAGTCTGGCACTTTATCACGGAAAAATACGACCGAACGACAAAGACAGGAGGACTCTTTACATATATATGAACACCTTTCTGAAGATGAAGCAGGAAACAAGCGGATGGCCAGAATGGTGTCAAACTGCAAAAGACAAACAGAACTATTTCAGAGAATACTACGACAGAGAAGGGATGTTGTTAGACTACGACAGAATTCAGAAAAAAACCAGGATTAAGAGCTTAAGCTAAGTTGATGTTAAACAGCTTCTGGGGGAACTGCAGTCAAAGATCCAACAAGAGCTGTCGCCGAATGGCAACCAGGTATACCCCCACTCATTGAACCCTTGATAAAAAATTCATGTTTTCACTACATTTTGTAATTAAGTCCAATTTTCGTCAAACAGGAAGTATGCATCAGACATAACTCAAAATAGGACGTTCCTTACAACTAATCATATAGAGGCTACATACGAACTTTTAAATCAATCCCTCTTGTTGAAGCTGAGAAAAATGCGACAAAAAAATCATGTTTTCACTACATTTCGTATCAAATGCCACATTTTGTCAAACAGATAGTACACATCCGACAGGACTCAAAATAGGACGTTCCTAACAACTAACCATATAGAGGCTGTATACCAATTTTGAAATCAATCCCTCTAGTAGAAGCTGACAAAAATGTGATGAAAAATTCATTTTTTCACTACATTTCGTAACAAAGTCCACATTTCGTCATATAGGAAGTACACATCCGATATAACTCAAAATAGGAGGTTCCTTACATATGAGATATAGAGGCTGCATACCAATTTTGAAATCAATCCCTGTTGTAGTACCTGAGAAAATTCATGTTTTCACTACATTTCGTAATTTAGTCCAGTGTGCGTCAAACAGGAAGTATGCATCAGACATAACTCAAAATAGGACGTTCCTTACAACTAATCATATAGAGGCTGCATACGAATTTTTAAATCAATCCCTGTTGTAGAAGCTGATAAAAATGCGACAAAAAATTCATGTTTTCACTACATTTCGTATCAAATGCCACATTTTGTCAAACAGGAAGTACACATCCGACAGGACTCAAAATAGGACGTCCCTAACAACTAACCATATAGAGGTTGTATACCAATTTTGAAATCAATCCCTCTTGTAGAAGCTGACAAAAATGCGACAAAAAATTCATGTTTTCACCAAATTTCGTAACAGTCACATTTCGTCAAACAGGAAGTACACAACCGACAGGACTCAAAATAGGACGTTCTATACAACTAACCATATAGAGGCTGCATACTAATTTTGAAATCAATCCCTCTTGTAGAAGCTGAGAAAATGTGACGAAATTTTTTTTCGGACGAATGGACGGACAAGGTGAATGCAGTATACCCCCTCTCAATAGAGTGGGAGTATAATATGCCACGAATAAAACCTATTCCAAAACCAAACGAATACTAGTATGTTGCTTTGCTGACTAGTGATAAAATTAGTATGATCGGTGTTGAACTCCTGAAAGATACGATGATTGGAGGTAGTTTTCGATACAAGGAAGAATTCGTCGAAGACTCCGGACGTACCAATATGGTCACTGCTGCTTACACTACCGCCCAAGCAAGACCCAATGTACAAATAAAGGGATATGGAGTAAATTTACATGGAAAAAAATGCCCATAAAAACATGGTGAGATTAAGATGTTGTGGAGACGTATGGTGTGCGCATGCACAACCGGAAGTGGCGTTCATTTTCCCTTTAATGAAGTGATAAATCGATGTAGCGTCCCGTTAAAAGGCTCTGTACCAGTTTAAGATTACGCATGTCCTATGGAAGTGAAAAAGTGATATTTTTCTTATTTTAATTAATTTTAATTGAATTTTAAAATTTTATCATATTTTATTTTAATTCTTTTAAAATTTGATTTCATTTTTTTAATATCATCGATATTTCTATGGTCTATCTATAATCTGACCCTAAACCTATAACAATAACTTTAAAGTTATAGGCTGTACTATCTTATTCATAGGGGAGATAAATCTTAGTAGTACTTGTATTCGTTTTTTTTAAAGCCACTCTACATTTATCCGGGCTTGTGACCATCCCAAAGGATAGGCTGCATTCACTTTTTTTGCAACTAAAAATTACAGTTCCTCATTCATTCTCCTTTTTTCTGGTTCTCTGCCATCCACATTTGGGAAACCAAATTCCTGTTCCTCCACGGATCGTCGTTTTCTTCCCAATTATGCAGAGTTCCTCCACAGTAAAACTTTGTACTTAAATAAAATAGTCTAGCCTTTGCAAGGTCCGATGGTCGTTGTCTCAGTTGTACCGGCCATCCGATGTAAGATTCTAGTCTGACTGATTCATTGGCATACTCTACGTATTTTGGGCAAGTCATGCCCGTTCTTTCTGCAAGAGTTCTCGGTACAGGGTTGGGGTAATTGTAATGTTTAATTTTAATTAATTGTAAGTAATTACAAATTTTGATGTAATTGGAAGTAATGTGCAATTAACAAAAAATTGAATTACATGTAATTGTAATTTAATTAATTTCTTACTAAGAAATTTGTGTTATTGTAATTACTTTTCCAATTACTTTCAATTACATATACATGCTAAAAGAGAGTGAATGGAAAGTGGCTACCTCCTTTCTTCTTATGAGTATTCAAGAAAGTTTAGATAATTTCTTTTCACAAAGAATTATTGTGACTTGGTATTTTTTATATAAAAATTAGGCACGTTTTCAAAATTAATTTAGACATTTTGCAAATTGCTGTTTCCTGTGACACATTTTTTTCCATATTTAGATGTTTTAATAGAGCAACCCTTGATAATCAATGTTTGAAATATTAATCAAATTTATAAATTTTGTTGTATAAACAGTTAAAATATGTTTATAAATGCCTACAGTAATATGGCTTTTAATCAGTAGTTTGCCATATTTACTTTTGTGTCAGTGATATAACAAGACTTAATTAGTGTCTTATTAGTGGTCTTAGGTACCTTTTAAATACATGCACTTTTTCCAATTAAGTGATTGTTCTTTTGATGTGTGTAAACTGTCTGCTGAGCTTTCATAAAAATTTTTAATCACACATTCAAGTAATAGTTACATGTATATATGAAAGTTAGACACATGTCAGCTGCCTGTAAATTGAAGGAATTTGAAATAACTCAAATTATTACTGAGAAATAATTCTAAATATCACTGAGTTAACTTGCAAGTCAGATAATAACCACCTCGATAAAGAGAATCGATAAACTTTGGGTCTGATAAGTTTAGTCTAGAGGACAATACATTTGAACATTTGATGTAGATAAAGTTTATTATTTTTTTTTGTTATTTATTAATTTTGCAATAATAGGTATGTAATGCTTTTATTCATGGCTCTTAAGAGTACTTTTTATTTGTTAGCATTATAAATAAATTTTGAAAATAAAAAATAAAAACATAATGTTGGCTTCAAATGTAATTTGTATTACAATTGCAAAGTAATTGTAATTAAATTAATTACATTTGCAAAGTAATTGTAATTTAATTAATTACATTCAAAATTCCTTGTAATTGAAATTGTAATTTAATCGAGCATTTTGGGAAAGTCATTGTAATTGAATTAATCACTTTCCAATGTAATTGACCCCATCTCTGTCTCGGTATGAACTCATGTTTTTGTAAACATTCTTGAATGAAAGAACATTTTGGAAAATGTCTATAGTGTTCCCTGTGTACCACGTCTTCAGCTCGCCAACCATCCAATACTCCACCACACTGTGTGCACTGACATTTGTCTTCTATATCAATACGAGTGTAGACACAGATACGTCTCGCTTGAATATAAACATTGCCATCTATACATAATGAACCTAATATAGAATATTGGAGGGAAAAAAATCAATGCCTGGCTTGCCTTTATATGACAGATATCAGACTGGCATCTATATCCACTAAAATGTCAAAATAAAGCTAATATGGAAGGTCTAGTTGTTAAAACTGCTAAGCAATGGACATAACTGTCAAATATTAACAAAGTCACTGAACAACGAAATTCAGGTCAAGGTTATATTACAGGTGTCGACTGGCATCTAACCACCAAGATGTCACAATAAACCTATAATATGGAAAGTCTAGTTGTAAAAACTGCTGAGCAATGGACATAAATGTCAAATATTAACAAAGTCACTGAACCATGAAAGTGAGGTCAAGGTTATTGACAGGTGTCAGACTGACATCTTCGCACTAAGAAGTAACAATAAACCTAATATGGAAAGACTAGGTGTTACAACTGCTGAGCCATGGACATAAACGTCAAATATTAACAAAGCCATTGAACCATCGAATTGAGGTCAAGGTAATATGCTGCTGATGCTGCTGCTTTGATAATGGAAATAATGTAGGTCTGCTGGTGGTGGTGTTTATGTTGTTGTGGAAATCAACCAATCAGAAACCTTCTTACAAATTGAACTGACCAATCACTATCATCGATACAAATAACTTGATCATATTCTAACCCTAACCCCACCTTAACCTCATTTTTCTTCTTTTTGCCCCGATACAGTAATAACTGAGTTCGATCGATTGATGACACTTTTTGGATTGTTTTTTCAACATCTTTTCCTTTATAGCCCCTGTTAACAAGATGGTGTTTAAGTTTTTTGCTCCTTTGTTTAAATGTTTGTTCTTTTGAGCAGATACGTCGTATTCGAGTTGACAGACCATACGATGCCGCACTTATACAATGTCGTGGGTGACAACTACTAGGGGGTAGATAAGCGTGTGCGTCTGTTGGGTTTGAATGCAGATCAAAATCAATTTGGCCATCGACAAGTGTAGATGTTGTATCGAGGAATGTATTCGCTATTTCAGAGATGGTTACGGTGAATTTAATGGACGGATGATTGTTATAAATAAATTCAATGAATTCATCGAGGTTAGATCTTGTATCTGTCCATTTCGTTCCAATGTCATCAATAAAGCGCAGCCAGCTATATGGTTTATATGGTGCATCCCGTAACATGCACTGTTCTAAATCCCCATGAAAATATTGGCGTATGATGGTGCTACCCTTGTACCGATAGCAGTCCCATTAACTTGAAGAAAATTCTTATTATCGAAAACGAAGTTGTTACGTGTAAGAACTAAACTCAAAAGCTTGACTAGAGATTCAGTGGAGGGTTATTTTATAGTTTTACTATCCCACACTTTACGACACGCCTTGATTCCTTTATCATGTGGTATGTTGGTGTATAAAGAAGTCACGTCCAAAGTTACCAAAATTGTGTTGGGCGGAAGGTCTACAGAGGGTGTTTTATTGGTGTAATCAGTCGTATCTTTTACAAAAGAAGACGAGTTCTCGACAAAAGGTTGTAGATGAAAATCTAGAAACTGGGAAATTTTCTCTGTGGGATGCCCAATACAGTTAACTATTAGTCGCCCGGGAATTCCTTCTTTGTGTATTTTTGGGAGGAGATAAAATAAACCAGCTCTGGGATTTTTTAGGAAGAAGACCTTCAAAAGTTTCCTGATCTAGTTCATCGTTTCTGGACATTGATTTGAGTACTGTTACAATTTCATCGCTGTATTTCTTTGTTGGATCAGTTTTCAATTTTTTATAAAAAGCGGGTTTTAAGAGCTGCCTGTTGGCTCAATCTTCGCATAAATTTGCATCATAACCATATCGAAATTAAAGATCAGAACCAGGCCACTGCAATCCATTTTAATACTCCAAATCACAACTAGCAAAATATGCAAGTCATCGCAATTGATCAAAATAGATAGTGGAATTTAAACCAGAGAAGATCAATCAATTTAGTTTTGTAGTGTAGTGTTTTGTAAATAGTTTATTGTTTTATTATATATTTTGTTGTTTTGAAAAATACTCGGATAGAGTTGAAATATTAACAGTATTTATACTAGTGCTATTCACATTGTTCATACTAAAAGTATATATATAT
>MJUU01056187.1:141423-175605 GCA_002080025.1 Modiolus philippinarum
TCAAAACAAAGCAACAACATCAACATTCCCGACGTACTGGATCTTAAAAGATACACACTTCGTGAGAATAATACAACAAGGCAGTAGACTGAAATGAACAGTACACACATTTAAAAGTTAATATTTCGAGACCTATCCGGCTCTTTATTAAAACACAATGAAAAAGTAAAAATACAGTGAAATAAAACCTATTTACAAAGATTATACTACAAAAAAAATAAACAAAGTATCGACAGCTACATCATGGACGCTGTTAACTACAAATGTAACATGAGAAGGGAAAAATAATTTTGTCAGTGTCTGTACATAGAATCTGATAAAATTCTCACTACTCTAACGGCTATAGAGCAGATAACAAAAAAAAAAAAAAAACAAAAAAACAAAAACAAAACAAAAACAAAAATAAAAATTGCAAAAAGGGTAGGGGCAGGAAATTGAGGCTTTGGTTCTCTAAGCTTTTATGTTCATCCTAAATTTAAGTTTTAGCATCCAAAATCGTTCTTTTGCCTGTCTTAGGGTCTCGTTAATTCATGTAAATTTTGTTGAAAACTAAGGAGTATCTCCCTCATGCAAAGCTTTGTCCTTAGCTGATTTTGGCTTTTCATTTAGATCATATTGGTTAATTGTTCTCTATCAGTTTTTAAACATCTTTGAGTTTATGGTCTTCCAAACGTTTAGATGTTATCTGCACTGAAGAGACATAAGTTGTCGAAATGCGCATATGCAGAATTTAAATTGACAGTGACTTCGGTATTTAGTTATTTGGTCAATGGCCACAACCTGCATGTCAGTCAAGCTATGTCAAGTGGTGTTAAATTGATATTTAAATTTTTAGGCCCTGCATTAGCGTAAATGTTCGCAAATCCGGGGAGATGGGCAAGTTTCCACGTTGACTGGATTTATAGACAGTTTATATATATATATATATATACGACTGATACGTCTGATTATATCAACGAAACACCCTCTGTAGACCTTCCGCCCAACACAATTTTGGTTACTTTAGACGTGACTTCTTTATACACCAACATACCTCATGATGAAGGAAACGAGGCCTGTCGTAAAGTGTGGGATAGTAGAACTATAAAATCACATTCCATTGAATCTCTGGTCAAGCTTTTGAGTTTAGTTCTTACACGTAACAACTTCGTTTTCGATAACGAGAATTTTCTTCAGGTTAATGGGACTGCAGTGGGTACAAGAGTAGCACCATCATACGCCAATATTTTCATGGGGGATTTGGAACAGCGCATGTTACACGATGCACCATATAGCTGGCTGCGCTTTATTGATGACATTGAAATGAAATGGACAGACACAAGATCTAACCTGGATGAATTCATTGAATTTATCAATAATTACGACCCGTACATCAAGTTCACCATAAACATCTCAGAAACAACGAAAACATTCATCGATACAACATCTACACTTGTCGATGGCCAAATTGATTTTGACTTGCATACTAAACCAACAGATGCTCACACTTATTTGCTTCCTAGTAGTTGTCATCCAAGACATTGCATAAATGCGGTACCGTATGGTCTTTCAACTCGAATACGCCGTATCTACTCACAAAAACATTTAAACATTTAAACAAAGGAGCAAAGAACTTAAACAACATCTTGTTAACAGAGGCTATAAAGAAAAAGGTGTTGAAAAAACAATTCAAAAAGTGTCATCAATTGATCGAACTCAATTATTACAATATCGAGGCAAGAAGGAGAAAAATTCTCGTATTCCGTGGGTTACTACCTTCCATCCCAAGTTGCCACACCTGTCAGAAATATCCCGAGAATGTATGCCTGTTCTCCATACGTCACCCAAAATGAAAGCCCTCTTCCCTGAACCCCCACTTGTATCTTTTCGCCGACCCAAGAATTTGAAAGACATCCTCGTCAGAGCTAAAACTACCAACAGCCGAGAAAGGCCAGTTTACAACATGTCGGGATAGGCGTTGTAAATTGTGTAAATATAGTTCCACGACTGAAACTTTTCAAAGTACAGCTACCGGTGATATTTTCAAAATCTTTGGACAATTATCATGTAAATCGCCCAATGTCATCTATCTGGTTACATGTTCTGTCTGTAAAGAACAATACGTTGGTGAGACAAGAAATGCAGTCAATCTTCGCATTAACTTGCACCGTAACCATATCCAAAACAAAGATCAGTACCAGGCCACTGCAATCCATTTTAATACTCAGAATCACAACTGGCAAAATATGCAAGTCATCGCAATAGATCAAAATAGATCGTGGAATATAAAACAGAGAAGATCTAAAGAAAGCTACTGGATTGATCGTTTAAAACCCAGTCTTAATATCAGGACTATAGATCAATAAATGCCTTAGTTCAAAAATATAAATATTTGCTATAAAAATTATGAACAGACAACAACAAACATTTTTTCACATCACTTTAATTGAGGTCACGCCTTCAGTCTCCGACATGTAGTTTACTGATTTAAATTAAGTTTTGTAGTATAGTTTTTTGTAAATAGTTTATTGTTTTATTATGTTCTATGTTGTTTTGAGAAAGACTCGGATAGAGCTGAAATATAAACAGCATTTATACTCGTGCTATTCACATTGTTCAAACTGAAAGTGTATATATATATATATATATATATATATATATATAAACATATATACGCCTGAAAATCAGCCAAACATTGTTAGATCTGCACATTGGTAGTTCCCTCTCCGGGATTCGAACCATCACTGTTGTGACATCTATGGCAAACCACCTGCACTACGTCCAGCGCCAAAGACCACGCGGCTACCTAGGCTATATAAAAATATAGCTTTCGGTAACCGGGTGATACCTCCTCGTAGGTTTAATCTAGGGTTGTAACGCAGTACATGATGTATAGGTGCTCGTGCAGATCAGCTGTGTGTATAGCAGAGAGAATTCAATGTCTTTCGACAAGGAATACCGCCACACAAATTTATAATTTTTATATAGTTGCCGTCTGAAGTATGTGACAACTCTTCATACTTTACCTGTCCAATGGATAATATCGTGAGACATTATACTGGGCTTGATGAATTATTTATATATACGCCTGAAAATCAGCCCAACATTGTTAGATCTGCACATTGGTAGTTCCCTCTCCGGGATTCGAACCATCACTGTTGTGACATCTATGGCAACATGGCCTGCACTACGTCCAGCGCCCTAGACCACGCGGCTACCTAGGATATATATATATATATACAAATAAAAGGGTTACCACAAGCATACATTGCCATCTATATAAAGATGTATACTGGGAAGAGGCAGAGCAATGAATGTATAACACTCTGATATATATAAACCATGTATAGAAAAATGTAGTTAATCAAGTTTTAGTTGTCTAAAAGTGAACAAATCATTTAAGAGAGTGTGCATTCGACTATATAGTTATTCATCTTCTGCAGACATTAACCATATAAATTTTTAACATTATCTAGTTGGTCTAAATTAGGGAACTTTTTATTCAATGAATTAATAATGTCCTTCCAACCTATTTTTTGAGTAGGACACTCTTACAAAAAAAAAATAGACTTCATTTAAAAATTAATTATTGCAAAATTTACATATTCTTTGATCCACTGGAACATTAAAATACCCGCCATGTAATTCAAGGACTTGTGGTCGATGCAGTGACTACCATCATAGAGCTCGGTTGCTTACAAATAGGCTCCTTAAGCAAGGGTATGTTACCCATAACTTGGAGTCATCACTACAGAAGTTTTACGGTCGACATCAGAATCTTGTGGACCGCTATGGAATATATGTTTCACAGATGACAACCGATCTTTCTCTTTGCCACTAAAGTTTGTTTTTCCTGTACCAGATTTGACTTTACTACCGGAGTTGACATATTCAACCCGACGGGTGTCTTATAAGAAACAGGAGATGGATACTCTACCGGTGCACCTGATTTCACTCATGGTTTTTTTATTGGGTCCGCGATGTTCATTTTTGTATACGTGTCTGTCTTCATTTTTGTTTTCTATGCCATTATAATGTTATTTTTGTTTCTTTGTATTTACGATATTGCCATTGTCCTGGATTGTTAGTTTTAGACTAACAGTTCGGTGTTACTTATTTAATGACATTCCATACATATCTCCTGCAAAATTTTGGTTGAATTTGCTTCAGTGGTGTGTAAAGGACAATTCATACATCATTTCTGTAAAGATTGGTCGAGTTTGCTTCAGTGGTTTGTAAAGGACAATTTATACATCATTCCTGTAAAGATTGGTTAAGTTTGCTTCAGTGGTTTGTAAAGGACAATTCATAGATCATTTATGCAAAGATTGGTTAGTTTGCTTCAGTGGTATGTAAAGGACAATTCATACATCATTCATGTAAAGATTGGTCGAGTTTGCTTCATTGGTTTTAGAGGTGGAGACAAAAATGTTAAATATAAGTTTCGCGCTGTCGACCATTTTTTGTGGATCTGAATGAAATGAGCAATCTCTATAAAGGACCTTGCATAGTATACATAGTATACATCATTCCTGTAAAGTTTTATTGAATTTGCTAAAGTGGTTTCATAGCAGTTGATGAAAAAGATGTTTTTCCCATAGGATCCAATGTTAAATATAAGTTTTGCGATGGTTACCATGTTTTTATGGGATCGTACAGAAAAGATCAAGTATTGTAAAATTTGCTTCAGTACTTTCGGGATAGTTGATGAAAATATGGATAGCAAACAGATGGACGCCAAGTGATGGCAATAGCTCACACTGACATTTTGGGAAGGTGACATGTGGGCTATTGATCGAAATGTGATCACCCAACACGTCCAATGTTCAATAATGTTTGGCGCCGTCGGCCATGTTTTTTGCCAGATCTCAAAGAAATTAGGATTTTGTTGTTCCATTCCGGCGCCCATGTTTTTCATCAGATCAAAACAAAGTGACAAATTTGTGTAAAGGACTTTCCATGCATCATTCCTGTAAACTTTGGTTCAATTTGTTCCAGTTGCGTCAGAAGATCTGATCAAAATGTGAAAAGTTTATGGATGACTAGCGAGTCATAATAGACAGAAAGACGACAAATACCAAGTGATGGCAATAACTCACAACAGCCCTTTGGGTAAGGTAAGATAACAGACAGACAGACGACAGATACCAAGTGATGGTAATAACTCACAACAGCCCTTTGGGTAAGGTAAGATTATGGACGGACAGACCAGATACAAACTGATGGCAATAACTCACAACATCCCTTTGGATAAGGTAAGATAATAGACAGACAGACGACAGATACAAAGTGATGGTAGTAACTCACAACAGCCCGTTGGGTAAGGTAAGATAAAAGACAGACAGACGACAGATACAAACTGATGGCAATAACTCACAACATCACTTTGGGTAAGGTAATATAATAGGCAGACAAACGACAGATACCAAGTGATGACAATAACTAACAACAGCCATGTGGGTAAGGTAAGATAATAGACAGACAGACGACAGGTACCAAAAGATCACAATAACTCACAACAGCCCTGTGGGTAAGGTAATATAATAGGCAGACAAACGGCAGATACCAAGTGATGACAATAACTCACAACAGCCCTTTGGATAAGGTAAGATAATAGACAGACAGACGACAGATCACAAGTGATGGCAATAACTCACAACAGCCCTTTGGGTAATGTAAGATAATAGACAGACAGACCACAAGTACCAAGTGATGACAATAACTCACAACAGCCCATTGGGTAAGGCAAGATAACAGACGGACAGACGACAGGTACCAAGTGATGGCAATAACTCACAACAGCCCTTTGGGTAATGTAAGATAATAGACGGACAGACGACAGATACCAAGTGATGGCAATAATTCTCAACAGCCCTGTGGGTAAGGTAAGATAATAGACAGACAGACAACAGATACCAAGTGATGGCAATAACTCACAACAGCCCTATGGGTAAGGTAAGATAATAGACGGACAGACGACAGATACCAAGTGATGGCAATAACTCACAACAGCCCTGTGGGTAAGGTAAGATAATAGACAGACAGACGACAAATACCAAGTGATGACAATAACTCACAACAGTCCTGTGAGTAAGGTAAGATTATAGGCAGACAGACGACAGATACCAAGTGATGGTAATAACTCACAACAGCCCTTTGGGTAAGGTAAGTGAGCAAGGGTCCAGTGTTTCGATTGTGAAAAGCTAATGGACGACGGCAAAGGATTGTAATAGCTCATACTGACCCTTTTTGTCTAGTTGACTAAAAACAATCGATTAAAATAAACATAAATCCAAGTCTTGGAATGAAAAGCCTAGAGTGCCAGCGATGTTCCTGGTTATGGATTAGCAAACTTAAAATCTTCCGCCAAAAATATGATACAGTTCTCCTATCCAATGATATTTCAGGAAATTTTGTCCTGCATATTTCGTGACCAAATAATTTGGTGACATGCTTTTCTATATAAAGTTTCATGAAATTGCTAATGAAGATTCCCTACCCTGTCAAAGTTCTACATATTTTTCAAAACAATGTCTTCTATGATTTCTGTTCTATGTTCATTCAAGTAGGGAGTGAACATGCTGGAGACATGAAAGGTTGGGTATTGTGTTGTGTGTGGTGGTAGGGTATTGTGTTGTGTGTGTGGTGGTAGGGTATTGTGTTATGTTATTTGGTAGGGTATTGTGTTGTGTGTGGTGGTAGGGTATTGTGTTTTGTGTGGTGGTAGGGTATTGTGTTGTATGTGGTGGTAGGGTATTGTGTTGTGTGTGGTGGTAGGGTATTGTGTTGTGTGTGTTGGTAGGGTACTGTTGTGTGTGGTGGTAGGGTATTGAGTTGTGTGTGGTGGTAGGGTACTGTGTTGTGTGTGTTAGTTGGGTATTGTATTGTGAGTGTTGGTAGGGTATTGTGTTGTGTGTGGTGGTAGGGTATTGTGTTGTGTGTGGTGGTCGGGTATTGTGTTGCGTATGGTGGTAGGGTATTGTGTTGTGTGTGATGGTAGGGTATTGTGTTGTGTGTGTTGGTAGGGTACTGTTGTGTGTGGTGGTAAGGTATTGTGTTGTGTGTGGTGGTAGGGTATTGTGTTGTATGTGTTACTAGGGTATTGTATTGTGTGTGTTGGTAGGGTATTGTGTTGTGTGTGGTGGTAGGGTATTGTGTTGTGTGTGGTGGTAGGGTATTATGTTGTGTATGGTGGCAGGGTATTGTGTTGTGTGTGATGGTAGGGTATTGTGTTGTGTGTGTTGAGAGGGTACTGTTGTGTGTGGTGGTAGGGTATTGTGTTGTGTGTGTGGTGGTAGGGTATTGTGTTGTGTGTGGTGTTAGGGTATTGTGTTGTGTGTGTGGTGGTTGGGTATTGTGTTGTGTGTGGTGGTAGGGTATTGTGTTGTGTGTGGTGATGGGGTATTGTGTCGTGTGATGGTAGGGTATTGTGTTATGTGTGTTGGTAGGGTACTGTTGTGTGTGGTGGTAGGGTATTGTGTTGTGTGTGTGGTAGTAGGGTAGTGTGTTGCGTGTGGTGGTAGGGTACTGTTGTGTGTGTGGTGTTAGGGTATTGTGTTGTGTGTGGTGGTAGGGTATTGTGTTTGTGTGGTGGTAGGGTATTGTTGTGTGTTTGTTGCTATGGAAATATGTTATATGTTGGTTTGGTATTGTGGTTTGGGTACTTTGGTGTGTGTTTGTAGGGTAATATTTTACGAAAGGATATGGAGACTATGGGACATATGCTAAATTCAACTGCAATAAATTTTACTTAGCCGTATGGCCATTTCGGAAAATTACTCCTTATCAACAGCAATGTGGTGTATGTGTAATGGTAGGGTACTGTGGTTTTGGTTGGTAGGGGATTGTAGTATGTGTGTTGAAAGAGTACTGTGGTGTGTGTGTTGTTAAGGTATTTGTTATGTGTTGGTATGATACTGTGGTATGTGTGTTAGTATGGTATTGTGGTGAGTGTGCTGGTAGTGCATTGTGATTTATAGGTAATTTGCATGAATTTCCTTTGATCTACAGAGACTGATAATCTCAGTATCACCGAACTGGATATTATCACGAAATTATTAGGTCACTGTGAAGGCGTTACGTGTGGGTTGCTATGCTGACGTCATATTTTGTTTATTTGTCGTGTTCATACGCGTAATACGTTGAATGAAGAATCCATAAAAATATTGCAATTAACAATAGATTAACTGTGCTAAAATAGAAATTTCATCCTTTTTCTACTTAATATGCAGTTTTATTTATCATTTTCGATAACGGCGTAACGCATCAAGCTCGCCCTAACGGGCTCACTTGATACTGGCCGTAATAAAGACCGTATCAAAAACAAAATCTATATTCCATATGTATGTGCTGGTACCAGTGTACTGTTGTGCCTGTGTTGGTAGTGTACTGTGGTATGTGTGTTGGTATTGTACTGTGATGAGTGTGTTTGTAATGTACTGAGATGTGTGTGTTGGTAGTCTACTGAAAAATGTGTGATGGTAGTGTACTGTGGTTTGTGTGTTGGTAGTGTACTGAGATGTGTGTGTTGGTAGTGTAATGTGATGTGTGTGTTGGCAGTGTACTGTGATGTGTGTGTTAGTAGTGTATTTTAATGTGTCTCTTGGTGGGGTACTGTGGTTTGATTGTGTTGGTATAATAATGTTGTGTGTGTTGGAAGGTTACAGTTGGGTGCTTTGTTAATAGGGCCCTTTGGCGTGTGTTGGTACAGTACTGCAGTGTGTGTTGGTAAGTAACTGTTGGATGTTTTGTTGATGTTGGTTGGTTACTCTTGTAGGGTACTGTGGTGTGTGTTGGTAGGTTACTGTGGTGTGTGTTGGTAGGGTACTGTGGTGTGTGTTGGTAGGGTACTGTGATGTGTGTTGGTAGAATACTTTGGTGTGTGTTGGTAGGGTACTGTGATGTGTGTTGGTAGGGTACTGCGGTGTGTGTTGGTAGGGTACTGTGATGTGTTTTGGTAGGGTACTGTTTTGTGTTGGTAAGATACTGTGGTGTGTTTTGGTAGAATACTTTGGTGTGTGTTGGTAGTGTACTATGGAGTGTGTTGGTAGGGTACTGTGGTGTGTGTTGGTAGGGTACTGTTTTGTGTGTACGGTACTGTTGTTTTGTTGGTAGGGTACTTTGGTATATGTTGGTTGGGTACTGTGGAGTGTGTTGGTGGGGTACTGTGGTGTGTGTTGGTAGGTTACTTTGGTGTGTGTTGGTAGAATACTTTGGTGTGTGTTGGTAGGGTACTGTGGTGTGTGTGGTAGGGTACTGTGGTGTGTGTTGGTACGGTGCTGTGATGTGTGTTGGTAGGTTACTGTGGTTTGTGTTGGTAGAATACTTTGGTGTGTGTTGGTAGGGTACTGTGATGTGTGTTGGTAAGATACTGTGGTCTGTGTTGATAGAATACTTTGGTGTGTGTTGGTAGTGTACTATGGAGTGTGTTGGTAGGGTACTGTAGTGTGTTTTTGTAGGGTACTGTTTTGTTTGTACGGTACTGTTGTTTTGTTGGTAGGGTATTTTGATATATGTTGGTTGGGCACTGTAGAGTGTGTTGGTGGGGTACTGTGGTGTATGTTGGTAGGGTACAGTGGTATGGGTTGGTAGGGTATTGTGCTGTATGTTGGTAGGTCACAATGTTGTTTTGGCAGGTTACTGTTAGGTGTTTTGTTGGTACGGTACTTTGGTGTGTGTTGGTAGGGTACTGTGCTGTATGTTGGTAGGGTACTGTGCTGTATGTTGATAGGGATTTGTGTTATGTGTTGGTAGGGTACTGTGGTGTGTGTTGATGGATACTGTGGTGTGTGTTGGTAGGGTACTGTGCTGTGTGTTGGTAGGATACTATTAGGTGTTTTGTTTGTAGGGTATACTGTGTTGTGTGTTAATTGGGTACTGTGGTGTGTGTTGGTAGTATATTTTGATGTGTGTGTTGGTAGGGTACTGTGATGTGTGTTGGTAGGGTACTGTTGTGTGTTGGTGGGAAACTTGACATCAATGTGTTTGAAATGGCAGTGAAAATTAAATAAAATGACACTGAATGATATTTTTACACTTCTACCATACATCCAGTAATATAAAATACAGTTAATTACGTGATGTTTTATTTCATCAAAGTTACAGAAATATATCAGATTAAAATAAATATACAAAATGGAACGTTACATATGATTGTGTATATAACATTCAGTTTTAGGTGATACAGATTCAGACATATTTGAACAAATTTAAAATGAACTCAAATACTAAAAAATATATTATAGACTGAAAATTGATTTATAGATAGTGGGGTATAATACAATACAAATAACTATTGATGTTTTAGGTATTAGAATATATACAGAAATAGATCTCAATAAAATAAGGAGTAAAAAATGGACATCAGACCACACAAAAATGTATATAATCAATAAAGGAAGTGAGAACCGAACCGTCAATCCAAAAGCGAACAATCCAAGGACAATGGCAACACCAGAAACAAAAAAAGAAATTATACCAAATTTCTATCTATCTATTGAAACAGACATTGTTCATGTTGTTGTTGAATTTCTATTTATAATGTCAAATTCAATTTTGAATTTAACACCTACTTGTGGTGCCTCATTTTTCTCAATACAACATACTGGTTCAGAAAATACATATGGTTTCGATTTTTTGCAAAAAAGTTTTTTGATATATTTCAAATCTGTGCAGAATGAAGACCATGTCTGATGGCTTTTCCAATGTAACTTTTTTATTTGTAATATTTGAACCCATGTGTGGCCCCTCATTTTATTCAGAGTAACGTACTGAATCAGAATAATGCCACTAAAATGAGAAATTGTGAAAAAAAGTTTTTTTGTAAAAAAATGTAAATGGTAAATTATGACGACAATTAAATAATACTCACTTCACTTCAATTTATTACTGTCTCCAAATCTCTCCAGTAACCATTAATAAGTTCAGTGTTTCTAATCCAACTTCATATCAAACAGATTTTTATCAAACTTCTCACACAGCCATTTAACAAGTTCAGTGTTACCATATCCACTACATGCCCAATTCATTGCTGTCTTCATATCAAACAAATTATTATCAATATTCTCACAAAACCATTTAACAAGTTCAGTCCTACCACTCCAACATGCCTCATTCATTACTGTCTTCATATCAAACAAATTATTCTCAAACTTCTCACACAACCATTTAACAAGTTCAGTCCTACCATACCTACATGCCACATTCATTAGTGACTTCATATCCAGTAGAGTTTGATCAGACTTGTTAAGTATAATTTGAACACCCTCCATGTAACCATTATAACAAGCCACATATAATACCACCTGTACATTATATAACCCATGATACTTCTCCATCAACCATTGTATTACTTCAGTATTACTACCACTACAGGCCTCTATAATCATGTTATTTACATCAAACAAACTACTATCAAACCTCCCACACACCTCCTTCACAAAGTCAAGTTGTCCTTGTTTACATACAAACTCCACTATAGCTCTCTCTTGTTTCCTGTCATGTTTATTGTTTACAATTACTGATGTAATCAACTGTTTCATGTTGTCATCAATATTGATTTTATACAAAGTAAATAACCTGAATATCTGACTTAACAATTCAGTAATGTTAAAGACCTGACATAAATCATGTAAACTTAACAATAACTGTAAACCAGGTGAACCTTGACATCTCACTATGTTGTCACAGAAATCAAATGGTGTGTAATCTTGTTTTATATTGTGATCTGTAAGTATCTTCAGTATTACATTTGATCTCTTTACATCCAGTGTACATATAGCAAAGTTAAATGATTCCATCAGTGTCTCTTTACATGCCTCCATTACATCACTGTGTGATTCTGATGTCTGTGTGTTGTGTATATTGTCATACAAACATTGGTAAATAGAGTCAATGTTACAGAACATCATTAAGGCTGATGGTAAATAGAAATATGATGTGGAGATTCTATAATAGGGATCACTTCCTGAGAATCGATGATCACTTAACACCCCTGTATTATAGTAAGATTTATTGTACTTGTATTGTTTATTGTACTTGTATTGTTTAACCATTTCCTGTAAGATATTGTTACTTGTCATTGTTATTATCTTTGATTTACACAGATTCTGTACAAACTTACAAGGTATGTGATCTCCGTCAGAATCGTAATGTGTGTCAAGTAACTGCAGTAATCTCTGAGCCAGTAGACTATAACATGATGGTTGAACAAGAAATATAACTTCTCCTTCACTTGGTTGATAAAACTGAGGTCTGGACATTTCTGTAATAAAATCAAACCCTAACAAGGGTATAACACTTCTAGGATCAGTGACACTGTAAGATATCATAACAGCCTCAGATATCAATCTATGTTGAAAACAATAATTACCATCATTGTTAATGTTCAAATATTTCCCTTTAAGTCGCTTTGCTGAATCATGGAAGTCTGTTGTAAGAATGTTAGTAAGAGGGTTTCTGTACATGGTTCTCATCATTGACAGGAATGTATCCTGGTTTATTTCATGTATATTGACAGAATCACCATTCAGTAAAATGTAAACCAAAAGTGTGAAGTCTATCATACTATTTTCATTTGTTTTTCCACCTGATCTAAAATTTTTAATTTCATTTGACAATTGTTCTGTTGGGTGACAGAAAAAGTTATGACCTTGTTTGGTGAACTTTCGATGTGAAGCAAATAGATAGCATGTTTCTGGAAATCCTATCTGTGTCCCGATGTCAGAATCCAGAATTTTTTGTAACGTGTCCTTGTGTATATATACTGTTGAATCAATATCAATAATGGAGTCCTTAACAATATTTTCTTTTTTGATGTCATCTGTCACAAATATTTTGTTTTTCGTTAAATAGTTCATGAGCAGGGATTCTTTTTCTTCTTCAGTCATCTGATTTTTGTTTAAATTCAAATCTAAAACATGCTGATCTTGAAAAATTCTATGCCGGTCTGTGTTGGTGATAATTGTCTGATAGATATTCTTCCTCAAAGTAAGTATAACTTTTATGTTCTTATTTTGTGTTGTTGTGTATATCACATCCAATAACTTATGATGAATGTTGTCGTTGTAAGAGCTGTTTGTCCTTCCAAAGACGTCATCAATAAACATGGCATCCATACCATCACTCATATCATGCCATTGTTCAATGTCATATAGTTGTATGCATCGAAGTCTCTCACTATCATTTGACAACAATCTCAGAAGTTCTAGGCCAATACGAGATTTGCCAGTACCAGGTGATCCAGTGATAATTAGGATTCCGTTTTCATTTATACACGCCAAAGCTTTATTAACAGTATCTGTAGTCACAAATGTCTTTTCATCTGTGTGCGTTTTGATCATATTTTCAGTATCTTCTGTAAGAATATAAAAAAATTCTTAAATATATGTAAATATATGTAAAAACATGCAAATGAATGAATCAAAAACATAAAGGAATTATAAGAATGTAGTTTCCAGACAATGTGCACATGTAGATTTTTATTATAATGATAATATGGTGGTTTTTTACCTAGTAAGATATTTTTGTATTACTTAGTTCCATTCATGTGCAGATTTTTTATATTTATTATGGTTAAATATGTGCTATGTGATTTTACTGACTTATTGTTATAAATACATACATATACTGTATGGTCCTTTTGAGGTCAGGGAGTATGAGTGTCAGAAATTTTGTAATTAGAATTAAAATGCTGGCCTTTTATTTTGAAGAACTTTCCTGAGCAAAAAATTTTAAAAGTCCGTGAAAGAATTTTTGAGATATACGACGTCAAGATTTTGGCGGAAAACTGTTCTCTCTAGAGTTTTCCTTCGATTTCTATTAGCTGTTTATATGCCTTAAGATATATGGAAACATAATTGGAAGTTGATAAAATTTTAAACATTGTCTATTTTATGCATATTAAAGTGACCTATGACCAAGAAAATATGATACATGTGCAAAAATTTTTTACCCTGTTTAAATGGATAAAACCCGAGGATATCAAATGCTTCTGAAACCTGACACTCATACTCCTCTTAATAAACGTACTGTGTGCTCAGTAGTTTCATTATCTCAAATACATGCACTGTGTATTGTTGAAAGTGATGCATTGAGTAATCGATGGCCGAATTGTAGTAAATGGATGTACTATATGACAATTGGTCTAATATTGTATGTTCAAAATATCTGAAAGCTTGTCTGCATGGCTTTTTAGGACAACATTATTTGTCGACATGTTTTTGCATATCAAAAGATTTCTTAGTTTGTGAAAGGGGTTCAATATGACAGATTGGAATTTGTATTATACGATATATATTGTTCTAAACACTTTTGCTCTTTGCTACACAAATATTTTGTAATGGTGATAATATAAACACAATGAATACAACACAGAAAAGGCAGTTCACAACAGCAGTTAAAAAAGACGACAACAACACAGAAAATAGCGATAACAACACAGACAATGGCGACATCAACACAGACAATGGCGATAACAACACAACCAACTGACAAAAACAACACAGACAATGGCGATAACAAAACAATAAACTGACAAAAACAACACTGACAATGGCAATAACAACACAATAAACTGACAAAAACAACACTGATAATGGCAATAAAAGCACAATAAACTGACAAAAATAACACAGACAATGGAGATAACAACACAATAAACTGACAAAAACAACACAGACAATGGAGATAAAAACACAATAAACTGACAAAAACAACACAGACAATGGCAATAACAACACAATAAACTGACAAAAATAACACTGATAATGGAGATAACAACACATTAAACTGACAAAAACAACACAGACAATGGCGATAACAACACAATACACTGACAAAAATAACACTGATAATGGCAATAACAACACAATAAACTGACAAAAACAACACAGACAATGGAGATAACAACACATTAAACTGACAAAAACAACACAGACAATGGAGATAACAACACATTAAACTGACAAAAACAACACAGACAATGGCGATAACAACACAATAAACTGACAAAAACAACACAGACAATGGAGATAACAACACAATAAACTGACAAAAACAACACAGACAATGGGAATAACAACACAATAAACTGACAAAAATAACACAGACAATGGAGATAACAACACAATAAACTGACAAAAACAACACAGACAATGGAGATAACAACACAATAAACTGACAAAAACAACACAGACAATGGAGATAACAACACAATTAACTGACAAAAACAACACAGACAATGGAGATAACAACACAATACACTGAGACGAAACACAAAATGGCAACTGGTGCAAAAAATAACACAGACAATTAAGGTCACGAAAACACAGTCAGCAAGATCACAATACACACAAATAAAAACAATAAAAAAGGAAGGATAGCACAGACAATAGAAAAACAATAACATCAAAGACAAATAAAAAAAAAACAGACGATGCAAACAACAAAACAGGCAATTATATCGACATCAAAGAAAACCATAACAACACTAGAAAATGGAAATAACAGAGACAATTGACACTATGACAACGCAGACAATGTACGCAGGAACAACAAAGATATGGAGAGAACAATAATACAGTTATTGGTATCACAACAAATAGAATAGAAAACAAAACAACAGACAATGTAGACTTTATCAAAAAAATAAACGAAGACAAAAACCACAAAGATATTGGACACCGTAAATAGAATTAATATGACAACACAGATAATGGAGACCACAACCAAATAGGTAATGCAGACAAAAACTAAAACAATGGAAACAACATTAACTAAGACAATGGAGATGACAACAGCACATATAATGGAGACCACAACCAAATAGGCAATGCAGACAACAACTAAAACAATGGAATTGACAACAGCACAGATAATGGAGACCACAACCAAATAGGCAATGCAGACAAGAACTATAAGAATGGAGATGACAACAGCACATATAATGGAAACCATAACCAAATAGGCAATGCGGACAATAACTAAAACAATGGAGATGACAACAGCACAGATAATGGAGACCACAACCAAATAGGCAATGCAGACAAGAACTATAAGAATGGAGATGACAACAGCACATATAATGGAAACCATAACCAAATAGGCAATACAGACAACAACTAAAACAATGGAGATGACAACAGCACACATAATGGAGACCACAACCAAATAGGCAATGCAGACAAGAACTATAAGAATGGAGATGACAACAGCACAGATAATGGAGACCATAACCAAATAGGTAATGCAGACAACAACTAAGACAATGGAGATAACAACAGCACCGATAATGGAGACCACAACCAAATAGGAATGCAGACAACAACTAAGACAATGGAGATGACAACAGCACAGATAATGGAGACCACAACCAAATAGGAATGCAGACAACAACTAAAAGAATGGAGATGACAACAGCACATATAATGGAAACAATAACCAAATAGACAATGCGGACAGCAACTAAAACAATGGAGATGACAAAAGCACTGATGATGGAGATCTTCACCAAAATTTTCAATGCTGACAACAACTTAAACAATAGAGATGACAATAGCACAAATAATGGAGACCACAACCAAATAGGCAATGCAGACAACAACTAAAACAATAGAGATGACAACAGCACAGAAAATGGAGACCACAACCAAATAAGCAATGTAGACAGCAACTAAAACAATGGAGATGACAACAGCAAATATAATGTAGACCACAACCAATTAGGTAATGCAGACAACAACTTAAACAATGGAAACAACAACAACAACTAAGACAGTGGAGATGACAACAGCACATATAATGGAGACCACAACCAAATAAGCAATATAGACAACAACTTAAACAATGGAGATGACAACAGCACATATAATGGAGTCCATAACCAAAAAGGCAATAAAGACAACAACTAAAACAATGGAGTCAACAACAACTAAGACAATGGAGATGACAACAACACAATGGAGACCTTATTCAAATAGGCAATGTAGACAACAACTTAAACAATAGAGATGACAACAGCACAGACAATGGAGACCACAACCAAATAAGCAATGTAGACAACAACTTAAACAATGGAGATGACAACAGCACATATAATGGAGTCCATAACCAAATAGGCAATACAGACAACAACTAAAACAATGGAGTCAACAACAACTAAGACAGGGGAGATGATAACAGCACAGATAATGGAGTCCATAACAAAATAGGCAATACAAATAACAACAAAAACAATGGAGACAAAATCAACTTAGACAATTGAGATGACAACAGCAAATATAATGGAGACCACAACCAAATAGGTAAATCAGACAACAACTAAAACAATGGAAACAACAACAATAACTAAGACAATGGAGATGACAACAGCACATATAATGGAGACCACAACCAAACGGGCAATGCAGACAAAAACTAAAACAATGGAGACAACAGCAACTACGACAATGGAGATGACAACAGCACAGATAATGGAGACCACAACCAAATATGCAATGCAGACAACAACTAAAACAATGGAGACAACACAAACTAAGACAATTGAGATGACAACAGCAAATATAATGGAGACCACAACCAAATAGGTAATGCAGACAACAACTTAAGCAATGGAAACAACAACAACAACTAAGACAATGGAGATGACAACAGCACAGATAATGGAGACCATAACCAAATAGGTAATGCAGACAACAACTAAAACAATTGAGACAACAACAACAACTAAGACAATGGAGATGACAACAGCACAGACAATAAACCATTTGCCAGTTCTGCAATCAACAGAATGAGTTTACCAAAACCCCAAAGGGAGGTCACTCTTTGAAAAATCTCAAGGGGACAGAATGGTTTCCTGCTTGTGAAACCAACCAACAAATAAAGCTTTTTCAATCAAAAGTGATGAAAGTTTAACCTGTAGCAGACGTTTAGTCAGCAACATAATTTAAAACCCAATCCCAAATAGCGCTTACCATGCTTTAAAGTGCTACTTGTTTCAAGTAAAAAAAACTAAACAATTGTACTTGAACTGTCTTTTCAGTGACTAAGAAAGTATTAAAAATAAGAAAATATGCCAACTTACTGCAGAATATCATATCATAAATATTGTGTAGAGAATTACTTTGTCCAGACTGGCTGGGCACGAAGACCATACTTTAAAACAAATGTGTATGTTTAATGTTTGTTTTTCCGGTGTAGGAGTTACTTCCCTTGGAAGGTTTGACCAAAAAACACAAAATTTGACTACAACTGACAAGAACTTCTGTAGACCACAACCAAATAGGAAATGCAGACAACAACTAAAACTATGGTAACAACAACAGCAACTACGACAATGGAGATGACAACAGCACATATAATGGAGACCACAACCAAATAGGTAATGCAGACAACAACTAAAACAATGGAGACAACGACAACTAAGACTATGGAGATGAAAACAGCAAATATAATGGAGACCACAACCAAATAGGTAATGCAGACAACAACTAAAACAATTGAGAAAACGCTAACTAAGACAATGGAGATTACAACAGCACATATAATGGAGACCACAACCATATAGGCAATGCAGACAACAACTAAAACAATGGAGATGACAACAGCTCAGATAATGAAGACTAGAACCAAATAGGCAATGCAGACAAACACTTAAACAATGGAAACAACAACTAAAACAATGGAGATGACAACAGCTCAGATAATTGTAACCACAACCAAATAGGCAATGCAGGCACCAACTAAGACAGTGGAGATGACAACAGCACAGATAATGGAGACCACAACCAAATAGGAAATGGAGACAACAACTAAAAGTACGGAAACAACAACAACTACGACAATGGAGAGGACAACAGCACAGATAATGTAGACCACAACCAAATAGGTAATGAAAACAAGAACTAAAACTATGCAAAAACAACAACAGCAACTAAGACAATGGAGATGACAACAGCACATATAATGGAGACCAAATGGAGACCACAACCAAATAGACAATGCAGGAAAAAACTAAGACAATGGAGATGACAACAGGAGAGATAATATAGACCACAACAAAATAGGCAATGCAGACAACAACTAAAACAATCGAGATGACAACAGCACAGGTAATGGAGACCATAACCAAATGCGCAATGCAAACAACAACTAAAACAATGAAGATGACAACAGCACAGATAATGGAGACCATAACCAAATAGACAATGCAGACAACAACTAAGACAATGAAGATGACAACATCTCAAATAATGGAGACAACAACCAGATAGGCATGCAGACAACAACTAAAACAATGGATTGACAACAGCACAGACAATTGAGACCACAACCAAATAGGCAATCCAGACAACAACTAAAAAAATGGAGCTGACAACAGCACAGATACTTGAGACCACAACAAAATAGGCAATGCAGATGACAACTAAGATAATTGAGATGACAACAACAACTAAGACAATGGAGATGACAACAGCACAGACAATGGAGACCACAAACAAATAGGTAATGCAGACAACAACTTAAACAATGGAAACAACAAAACCAACTAAGACAATGAAGATGACAACAGCACATATAATGGAGACCACAACCAAATAGGCAATGCAGACAACTAAAACAATGGAGATGACAACAGATGAGAACTGCACAGACAATGGAGACCACAACCAAATAGGCAATGTAGACAACAACTTAAACAATGGAGCTGACAACAGCACAGATAATGGGGACCACAACCAAATAGGCAATGCAGACAACAAATAAAACAATGTAGACAACACTAACTAAGACAATGGAGCTGACAACAGCACAGATAATGGAGACCACAACCAAATAGGCAATGCTGACAGCAACTAACACAATGGAGATGACAACAACAACTAAGACATTAGCACAGACAATAGACCATTTGCCAGTTCTGCAATCAACAGAATGAATGTAGCAAAACCCCAAAGGGAGGTCTTTTTTTGAAAAATCTCAAGGGGACAGAATGGTTCCCTTCTTGTGAAAACCAACCAAAAAATAAAGCTTTTTCAATCAAAAGTGATGAAAGTTTAACCTGTAGCAGACGTTTAGTCAGCAACATAATTTAAAACCCAATCCCAAATAGCGCTTACCATGCTTTAAAGTGCTACTTATTTCAAGTAAAAAAAATAAACAATTGTACTAACTTGAACTGTCTTCTCAGTGACTAAGAAAGTATTAAAAATAAGAAAATTGCCAACTTACTGCAGAATATCATAAATATTGTGTAGAGAAGTACTTTGTCCAGACTGGCTGGGCACGAAGACGGTACTTTAAAACAAATGTGTATGTTTAATGTCTGTTTGTCCGGTGTAGGAGTTACTTCCCTTGGAAGGTTTGACCAAAAAAACACAAAATTTGACTAGAACTGACAAGACCTTCTGTAACTGGCAAATCATCTATTGAGACCACAAATAAATAGGCAATGCAGACAACTAAAACAATGGAGACAATAACAACTAAGACAATGGAGATGACAACAGCAAATGTAATGGAGACCACAACCAAATAGGTAATGCAGACAACAAATAAAACAGTGGAAACAAGAACACAGATAATGGAGTCCATAACCAACTAGGCAATACAGACAACAACTAAAGCAATGGTACCAATAACAACTAAGACAATGGAGATGACAACAGCAAATATAATGGAGACCACAACCAAATAGGTAACTCAGACAAAAACTAAAACAATGGAAACAACAACAAAAACTAATAAAATGGAGATGACAACAGCACATAAAATGGAGACCACATCCAAATTGGCAATGCAGACAACAACTCAAACAATGGAGATGACAACAGCACATATAATGGAGACCATAACCAAACAGGCAATGCAGACAACAACTAAAACAATGGGGACAACACTAACTAAGACAATGGAGATTACAACAGTACATATAATGGAGACCACAACAATATAGGCAATGCAGACAACAACTAAAACAATGGAATTGACAACAGCTCAGATAAGGAAGACTACAACCAAATAGGCAATACAGACAAAAACTAAAACAATGGAGACAACACTAACTAAGACAATGGAGATTAGAACAGCACATATAATGGAGACCACAACCAAATAGGCAATGCAGACAACAACTTAAACAATGGAATTGACAACAGCACAGATAATGAAGACTACAACCAAATAGGCAATGCAGACAAACACTTAAAGAATGGAAACAACAACTAAAACAATGGAGATGACAACAGCACAGATAATGGAGACCACAACCAAATAGGTAATGCAGACAACAACTAAAACAATGGAGACAACAACAACAAGTAAGACAATGGAGATGACAAAAGCACAGACAATAGACCATTTGCCAGTTCTGCAATCAACAGAATGAATTTAGCAAAACTCCAAAGGGAGGTCACTTTTTGAAAAATCTCAAGGGGACAGAATGGTTCCCTGCTTGTGAAAACCAACCAAAAAATAATGCCTTTTCAATCAAAAGTGGTGAAAGCTTAACCTGTAGCAGACGTTTAGTCATCAACGTAATTTAAAACCCAATCCCAAATAGCGCTTACCATGCTTTAAAGTGCTACTTGTTTCAAGTAAAAAAAAAAAAACAATTTTACTAACTTGAACTGTCTTCTCAGTGACTAAGAAATTGTTAACAAGTGGTGACCCTAAAAGATGTCTCGCCTGTCCCTGCTGGACTCTAAACTGATGTGAAATCTAAGTGAACTAATAACAAAGTGAACATGCTCACTAGACTGTGAAATTGAGGTCAAGGACAAAAGTCACCTGCCAGACTGACATGTACTACCCAAGACCAACCTACATACCAAATATTATCAACCTACCACTTCTAGTTATTGAGAAATGGACTTAAGCAGAAATACGCAACGTGGCCACTAGACCGTGAAATTGAGGTCAAGGACAAAAGTCACCTGCCAGACTGACATGTACTTTCCAAGATCAACCTACATACCAAATATGATCAGCCTACCACTTCTAGTTATTGAGAAATGGACTTAAGCAGAAAAACTTAACGTGGCCACGAGACCGTGAAATTGAGGTCAAGGACAAAAGTCACCTGCCAGACTGACATGTACTACCCAAGACCAACCTATATACCAAATATGATCAACCTACCACTTCTAGTTATTGAGAAATGGACTTAAGCAGAAAAACTTAATGTGGCCACTAGACCGTGAAATTGAGGTCAAGGTCACATGACAAATGTCAGACTGGCATATACCCAAATAAATCTTGCTATAGGACAAATATTGTGAGTCTAGAGGCTACAGTTGCTGAGAAATAGACTTGAATGTAAAAATTTAACAAAGTCACTGAACCATGAAATTGAGGTCAAAGAAACATGACAGGTGTCAGACTGGCGTGTACCCATATAGATCTCCCTACAAACAAAATATGACGGGTCTAGGTGTAACAGTTACTGAGAAAAGGACTTGAATGTGAAACTATGTCGCGGATTTTCTAAGTTCACTGAACCATGCAATTGAGGTCAAGGCAACACGACAGGTGTCAGACTGCCGTGTATCCATATAGATCTCACTATAGACCAAATATGACAAGTCTGGGTATTATAGTTCCTGAGAAAAGGACTTGAATGTGAAACTATGTCGCAATGTTTATGTGCTTATTGAACCAGGAAAACAAGGTCAAGGTCATCCAAAATATATGCTGCTGGAAAGGTCATCACTTGCTGGTGCTGTGGACCAAAGATGATGTTTGTATGTATTACCCTTGAAAAGTTATGAAGGTTTTAGAAAAAAGTTTACGCCGCCGCCGCCGCCGTCGCCGCCGCCGGATTGCTATACCTATGTCTCGCTTTCAGCGACTTTCGTCGCAGGCGAGACAAAAATTAGAAAATAAGCCAACTTACTGCAGAATATTATAAATATTGTATAGAGTAGTACTTTTTCCAGACTGGCTGGGCAAGAAGACCGTACTTTAAAACAAATGTGTATGTTTAATGTTTGTTTGTCCGGTGTAGGAGTTACTTCCCTTGGAAGGTTTGACCAAAAAAACACAAAATTTGACTAGAACTGACAAGAACTTCTGTAACTGGCAAATCATCTATTGAGACCACAAATAAATAGGCAATGCAGACAACAACTAAAACAATGGAGACAATAACAACTAAGACAATGGAGATGACAACAGAAAATCTAATGGAGACCACAACCAAATTGGTAATGCAGACAACACCTTAAGCAATGGAAACAACAACAACAACTAAGACAATGGAGATGAAAACAGCACAGATAATGGAGTGCACAACCAAATAGGCCATGCAGACAACAAATAAAACAATAGAGACAACAACAATTAAGGCAATGGAGATGACAAAAACACAGATGATGGAGACCACAACCAAATAGGTAAGGCAGACAACAACTTAAACAATGGAGACAACAACAACTAAGACAATGGAGATGACAACAGCACATATAAAGGAGACCACAACCAAATGGGCAATGCAGACAACAACTAAAACAATGGAGATGACAACAGCTCAGATAATGAGGACTACAACCAAATAGGCAATGCTGACAAACACTTAAACAATGGAAACAACAACTAAAACAATTGAGATGATAACAGCTCAGATAATGGATCCCACAACCAAATAGGCAATGCAGACAACTAAAACAATGGAGATGACAACAGCAGAGATAATGGAGACCACAACCAAATAGGCAATGCAGACAACAACTAAAACAATGGAGACAACAACAACTAAGACAATGGAAACAACAACAGCAACTAAGACAATGGAGATGACATCAGCACATATAATGCAGACCTCAACCAAATAGACAACGCAGGCAACAACTAAGACAATGGAGATGACAACAGCAGAGATAACGGAGTCCACAACAAAATAGGCAATGCAGACAACAACTAAAACATAGGAGATGACAACAGCACAGATAATGGAGACCATAACCAAATATGCAATGGAGACAACTATTAAACAAAGGAGATGACAACAGCACAGACAATGGAGACCACAACCAAATAGGCAATGCAGACAACAACTCAGACAATGGAGATGACAACAGCACAGACAATGGAGACCACAAACAAATATGCAATGCAGAAAACAACTAATACACTGGAGACAACACCAACTAAGACAATGGAGATCACAACAGGAAATATAATGGAGACCACGACCAAATAGGTAATGCAGACAACAACTTAAACAATGGAAACAACAACAACAACTAAGACAATGGAGATGACAACAGCACATATAATGGACACCACAACCAAATAGGCAATGTAGACAACAACTTAAACAATGGAGCGGACAACAGCACAGATAATGGAGACCAAAACCAAATTGGCAATCCAGTAAACAAATAAAACAATGGAGACAACGACAACTAAGACTATGGAGATGACAACAGCACAGATAACGGAGACCATAGCCAAATAGGCAATGCAGACAACAACTAAAACAATGGAGACATGAACAACTAACACAATGGAGATGAAAGCAGCACAGATAATGGAGAACACAACCAAATAGGTAATGCAGAAAACAACTATAAGAATGGAGACAACAACAACAACTAAGAAAATGGAGATGACAACAACACAGATAATGGAGACCACAACCAAATAGGTAATGCAGAAAACAACTATAAGAATGGAGACAACAACAACACCTAAGAAAATGGAGATGACAACAGCAAACATAATGCAGACCTTAACCAATTACGTAATGCAGACAACACCTAAAGATATGGAAACAACAACAACAACTAAGACAACGGAGATGACAACAGCACATATAATGGAGTCTAAAACCAAACAGGCAATGCAGACAACAACTAAAATAATGGAGACAATAACACATAAGACTATGGAGATAACAACAGCAAATGAAATGGAGACCACATCCAAATAGGTAATGCAGACAACCAAAACAATGGAGACAACAACAACTAAGACAATGGAGATGACAACAGCTCAAATAAGGAAGACTACAACCAAATAGGCAATGCAGACAAAAACATAAACAATGGAAACAACAACTAAAACAATGGAGATGACAACACCTCAGATAATGGAAACCACAACCAAATAGGCAATGCAGGCATCAACTAAGACAATGGAGATAACAACAGCACAGATAATGGAGACCACAACCAAATAGGCAATGCAGACAAAAACTAAAACTATGGAAACAACAACAACAACTTAGACAATGGAGATGACAACAACTCAGATAATGGAGACCACAACCAAATAGGCAATGCAGACAACAACTAAAACAATGGAGATGACAACAGCACATATAATGGAGACCACAACCAAATAGGCAATGCAGACAACTAAAACAATGGAGATGACAACAGCACATATAATGGACACTACAACCAAATAGATAATCCAGACAACAACTAAAACAATGTAGATGACAACAGAACAGATAATGAAAACCACAACCAAATAGGTAATGCAGACAACAACTAAAATTATGGCAACAACAACAGCAAGTAAGACAATGGAGATGACAACATCACATATAATGGAGACCACAACTAAATAGACAAGCCAGGCAACAACTTAGACAAAGGAGATGACAACAGCAAATATAATGGAGACCATAACCAAATAGGCAATGGAAACAACAACTAAAACAATGGAGACAACACTGACTAAGACAATGGAGATGACAACAGCACATATAATGGAGCCCACAACCAAATAATCAATGCAGACAAAGACTTAAACAACGGAAACAACAACTAAAACAATGGAGAGGACAACAGCTCAGATAATGGAGACCACAACCAAATAGGCAATGCAGGCACCAACTTAAACTATGGAAACAACAACAACAACTAAGACAATGGAGATGACAAGAGCACATATAATGGAGGAGACAGCCTAATTGGTAATGCAGACAACAACTAAAACAATATAGACAACAACAGCACAGATAATTGAGACCACAACCAAATAGGCAATGCAGACAACTAAAACAATGGAGATGACAACAACACAGATAATGGAGACCATAACCAAATAGGTAATCCAGACAACAACTTAAACAATGAAGATGACAACATCACAGATAATGGAGACCACAACCACATAAGAATGCAGACAAAAACTCAAACAAATGAGATGACAACAGCACAGATAATTGAGACCATAACCTAATAGGCCATGCAGACAACAACTAAAACAATGGAGACAATAACAACAACAAAGACAATGGAGATGACAACAGCACAGACAATGGAGACCACAAACAAATATACAATGCAAGCAACAACTTAAACAATGGAGACAACCCCAACGAAGACAATGGAGATGACAACAGCACATACATCGGACACCACAACAAAGAGGCAATGCAGACAACTAAAACAATGGAGATGACAACAGCAGAGATAATGGAGACCACAACCAAATAGGTAATGCAGACAACAACTAAAACTATGGAAACAACAACAGCAACTAAGACAATGGAGATGACAACATCACATCTAATGGAGACCACAACCAAAACAGACAATGCAGACAAGAACTAAGACAATGAAGATGACAACAGCACAGATAATGCAGACCACAACCAAATGGGAATGCAGACAACAACTTAAACAATTGAGATGACAACAGCACAGACAATGGAGACCACAACCAAATAGGCAATGCAGACAACAACTACAAGAATGGAGATGACAACAGCACAGATAATGGAGACCACAAGCAAATAGGCAATACAGACAACTACTAAAACAATGGAGACAACAAAAACTAAGACAATGGAAACATCAACAGCAACTAAGACAATGGAGATGAGATGAGCACGTATAATGGAGACCAAAACCAAATAGACAATGCAGGGAACAACTAAGACAATGGAGATGCAAACAGCAGAGATAATGGAGAACACAACAAAATTGGCAATGCAGACAACAACTAAAACATAGGAGATGACAACAGCACAGATAATGGAGACCATAACCAAATACGCAATGCAGACAACAACTAAAACAATGGAGATGACAACAGCACAGACAATGGAGACCACAAACAAATAGGAAATGCAGACAACAACTAAAACAATGGAGACAATAACAATTAAGACAATGGAGATGACAACAGCACATATAATGGAGACCACAACCAAATAGGCAATGCTGACAACAACTTAAACAATGGAGATAATAACAACTAAGACAATGGAGATGAGAACAGCACAGACAATGGAGACCACAACCAAATAGGCAATTTAGACAACAACTTAAACAATGGAGCTGACAACAGCACAGATAATGGAGACCACAACGAAATAGGCAATCCAGACAACAAATACAACAATGGAGACAACGACAACTAATACTATGGAGATGACAACAGCTCAAATAATGAAGACTACAGCCAAATAGGCAATGCAGAGAAACACTTAAACAATGGAGACAACAACTAAAACAATGGAGATGACAGCAGCACAGATAATGGAGACCACAACCGAATAGGAAATGCAGACAAAAACTAAAACTATGGAAACAACAACAACAACTTAGACAATGGAGATGACAACAGCACACATAATGGAGACCACAACCAAATAGGTAATGCAGACAACAATTAAAACAATGGAGATGACAACAGCACAGATAATGGAGATCACAACCAAATAGGCAATGCAGACAACTAAAACAATGGAGATGACAACAGAACAGATAATGAAGACCACAACCAAATAGGTAATGCAGACAACAACTTAAATTATGGCAACAACAACAGCAACTAAGACAATAGAGATGACAACAGCAAATATAATGGACACCACAACTAAATGAGTAATGCAGACAACAACTAAATCAATGGAGACAACAACAACTAAGACAATGATGATGACAACAGCACATAAAATGGAGAACACAACAAAACGGGCAATACAGACAAAAACTAAAACAATTGAGTCAACAACAACTAAGACAATGGAGATGACAACAGCACAGATAATGGAGACCATAACCAAATACGCAATGCAGACAACAACTAAAACAATGGAGATGACAACAGCACAGACAATGGAGACCACAACCAAATAGGCAATGCAGACAACAACTAAAACAATGGATATGACAACAGCACAGACAATGGAGACCACAACCAAATAGGCAATGCAGACAACAACTAAAAGAATGGAGATGACAGCAGCACAGACAATGGAGACCACAACCAAATAGGCAATGCAGACGACAACTAATACAATGGAGATGACAACAACACAGATAATGGAGACCACAACCAAATAGGCAATGCAGACAACAACTACAAGAATGGAGATGACAACAGCACAGATAATGGAGACCACAACCAAAAAGGCAATACAGACAACTACTGAAACAATGGAGACAACAAAAACTAAGACAATGGAAACATCAACAGCAACTAAGACATTGGAGATGACATCAGCACATATAATGGAGACCACAACCTAATAGACAATGCAAGCAACAACTAAGACAATGGAGATGCAAACAGCAGAGATAATGGAGAATAAAACAAAATTGGCAATGCAGACAACAACTAAAACAATGGAGATGACAACAGCACAGATAATGGAGACCATAACCAAATACGCAATGCAGACAACAACTAAAACAATGGAGATGACAACAGCACAGACAATATAGACCACAAACAAATAGGAAATGCAGAAAACAACTAAAACAATGGAGACAATAACAACTAAGACAATGGAGATGACAACAGCACATATAATGGAGACCACAACCAAATAGGCAATGCAGACAACAACTTAAACAATGGAGATAATAACAACTAAGACAATGGAGATGAGAACAGCACAGACAATGGAGACCACAACCAAATAGGCAATTTAGACAACAACTTAAACAATGGAGCTGACAACAGCACAGATAATGGAGACCACAACGAAATAGGCAATCCAGACAACAAATACAACAATGGAGACAACGACAACTAAGACTATGGAGATGACAACAGCAGAGATAATGGAGACCATAGCCAAATAGGCATTGCAGACAACATCTAAAACAATGGAGACAACACCAACTAAGACAATGGAGATGACAAGAGCATATATAATGGAGACCACAACCAAATAGGTAATGCAGACAACACCTTAAGCAATGGAAACAACAACAACAACTAAGACAATGCAGATGACAACAGCACATATAATGGAGACCACAACCAAATAGGCAATGCAGACAACTAAAACAGTGGAGATGACAACAGCTCAAATAATGAAGACTACAACCAAATAGGCAATTCAGAGAAACACTTAAACAATGGAAACAACAACTAAAACAATGGATATGACAGCAGCACAGATAATGGAGACCACAACCGAATAGGAAATGCAGACAACAACTAAAATAATGGAGATGACCACAGTTCAGATAATGAAGACTACAACCACATAATCAATGCAGACAAACACTTAAACAATGGAAACAACAACTAAAACAATGGAGATGACAACACTTCAGATAATGGAGACCACAACCAAATAGGCAATGCAGGCACCAACTAAAACTATGGAAACAACAACAACAACTAAGGCAATGGAGATGACAACAGGACATATAATGGAGACCAAAACCTAATAGGTAATGCAGACAACAACTAAAACAATGGAGATAACAACAGCACAAATAATGGAGACCACAACCAAATAGGCAATGCAGACAACTAAAACAATGGCGATGACAACAGCACAGATAATGGAGACAACAACCAAAGAGGTAATGCAGACAACAACTAAAACTATGGCAACAACAACAGCAACTAAGACAATGGAGATGACAACAGCACAGATAATGGAGACCACAACAAAATAGGCAATGCAGACAACAACTAAAACAATGGAGATGACAACATCACAGATAATGGAGACAACAACCACATAAGAATGCAGACAACAACTAAACAATGAAGATGACAACAGCACAGATAATTAAGACCATATCCAAATAGGCCATGCAGACAACAACTAAAACAATGGAGACAATAACAACAACAAAGACAATGGAGATGACAACAGCAAATATAAAATGGAGACCACAACCAAATAGGTAATGCAGACAACAACTTAAACAATGGAAACAACAGTAACATCTAAGACAATGGAGATGACAACAGCACATATAATGGAGACCACAACCAAATAGGCAATGCAGACAACAACTCAAACAATGGAGACAATAACAACTAAGACAATAAAGATGACAACAGCATAGACAATGGAGACCACAACCAAATAGGCAATGTAGACAACAATTTAAAAAATGGAGATGACAACAGCACATATAATGGAGACCATAACCAAATAGGCAATACAGACAACAACTATTACAATGGAGACAACCAAATAGGTAATGCAGACAACAACTAAAACTATGGAAACAACAACAGCAACTAAGACAATGGAGATGACAACAGCACATATAATGGAGACCACAACCAAACAGACAATGCAGGCAACAGTTAAGACAATGGAGATGACAACAACACAGATAATGGAGACCACAACAAAATAGACAATGCAGACAACAACTTAAACAATGGAGATGACAACAGCACAGATAATGGAGACCATAACCAAATACGTAATGCAGACAACAACTAAAACAATGGAGATGACAACAGCACAGATAATGGAGACCATAACAATAGGCAATGCAGACAACAACTAAGACAATGAAGATGACAACAGCAGAGATAATGGAGACCACAACCAAATAGGAATCCAAAAACAACTTAAACAATGGAGATGACAACAGCACAGACAATGGAAACGACAACCAAATACGCAATGCGGACAACAACTTAAACAATGGAGATGACAATAGCACAGATAATGGAGACCATAACCAAATACGCAATGCAGAGAGCAACTAAAACAATGGACATGACAACAGCACAGACAGTGGAGACCACAACCAAATAGGCAATGCAGACAACAACTAAAAGAATGGAGATGACAACAGCACAGACAATGGAGACCGCAACCAAATAGGCAATGCAGACAACAACTAAAACGGTGGAGATGACAACAGCACAGACAATGGAGACCACAACCAAATAGGCAATGCAGACAACAACTAAGACAAGGGAGATGACAACAACACAGATAAAGGAGACCACAACCAAATAGGCAATGCAGACAACAACTAAAAGAATGGAGATGACAACAGCACAGACAATGGAGACCAGAACCAAATAGGCAATGCAGACAACAACTAAGACAAGGGAGATGACAACAACACAGATAAAGGAGACCACAAACAAACAGGCAATGTAGACAACAACTAAAACAATGTAGATGACAAAAGCACATATAATGGAGACAACAACCAAATAGGCAATGCACACAACTAAAACAATGGAAACAACATCTAAGACAATGAAGGTGACAATAAAATAGATAATGGAGACCATAACCAAATAGGCAATGCAGGCAAAAACTAAAACAATGGAGATGACAACAGCACAGATAATGATGACCATAACCAAATACGCAATGCAGACAACAACTAAAACAATGGAGATGACAACAGCACAGATAATGGAGACCATAACCATATAGGCAATGCAGACAACAACTAAGACAATGGAGATGACAACAGCACAGACAATGGAGGCCACAACCTAATAGGCAATGCAGACAACAACTAAAACAATGGAGATGACAAAAACACAGATAATGGAGACCACAACCAAATAGGCAATGCAGACAACTAAAAGAATGGAGATGACAACAGCACAGACAATGGAGACCAGAAACAAACAGGCAATGCAGACAACAACTAAAACAATGGAGATTACAACAACACAGATAATGGAGACCACAAACAAACAGGCAATGCAGACAATAACTAAAAAAATGGAGATGACAACAACACAGACGATGGAGACCACAAACAAACAGGCAATGCAGACAACAACTTAAACAATGTAGATGACAAAAGCACATATAATGGAGACGACAACCAAATAGGCAATGCAGACAACTAAAACAATGCAAACAACATCTAAGACAATGAAGATGACAATAAAACAGATAATGGAGACCATAACCAAAAAGGCAATGCAGGCAACAACTAAAACAATGGAGATGACAACAGCACATATAATGGAGACCACAACCAAATAGGCAATGCAGACAACAAGTAAAACATTGAAACAACAACAGCTACGACAATGGAGATAACAACAGCACTGATAATGGAGACCACAACCAAATAGGCAATGCAGAAAACAAGTAAAATATTGAAACAACAACAACTAAGCCAATGGAGATGAAAACAACACAGATAATGGAGACAAAACTAATAGAGACAACAATGATAGCACCGAAAATGTAGCCAATTGAAAAACGCAATGTAAACACATACAACACAGACAATTAAGATAAAAACAACAACGCAGACAATCAACATTACAAAAACTGACCGTCATGACAATAATGCAGGCATTGGTACAACAACAGAGGCACTGACTACAACCCTAACAATGGCAACAGCAACGACAACCACAACAACAGAGGCACTGACTACAACCCTTACAATAGTAGTTGATATGGGAAAAAGCCGCAGGTTTTCAAAAAACGTTTTTTGAAAACCTGCGGCTTTTGCCCATATCAACTACTATCTACGGGACTAACGAGAATAAACAAACATGTAAGATTTGTTATTCACTACAGTTGAGACGGGTAAAATGGGCTGAGGTCTTAGTTCACTCACATTTTTTACGTTGCTTGCGGTTTAAGCATCTCATAAGTAAAACAAAGACTTGGTACATAACACGGGTTATACGTAACACTGACGTGTATCTCTGGTTCTATACTTTTAATTCCTATATATTTCTAGCAACTATGACAGGTCGTCACCAGTCACTCTCTCTATAACGAATATATTGTTAAAAGGATAATATAAATATACGATTTCCCCTTGAATATCAAGTATTTCGTAAAAACCATATACCTTTGTTTTTATTTTTCTTAGATTGGTCAAATCATATGCAAGCATTTTTTTACCTGATTTTTTATGATAAAAGTCAAACATTATTACTTACCACAACGGTTATACACCCTCCTACCTGAAATACACTCATGGTTTTTTTATCTAATAAATATTCGGGTTATAAAAAAATGACAACGATTCCCGTATATTTTTCAGAAAAGTCTTATACGAATAATTTTAGAACAATACAAGGAGCAAAAAATATGCCGAAAGATTTTTTCCGCTTACTTTGCGTGGGCCCGTCCGGGGTTGGTAAAACAAATTTGCTAATGCACCTTTTATTTAAACCCTTATTGTATTACGACAAAATTATTCTTTACGCAAAGAACTTAGAACAACATTACTACAAGGAACTAATTCGAAGATTCGAGGAAATAGCGGAAAAACTAGGTGTGTCTCTGGAAGATTTATTACAACTATCTAATGATAAAGTTGAAGACATCGACTGCGAGGACGAAGTATCTGATGGCAGTGCCGGTGACAAACAAAAAATCGTAATTTTTGACGACTATATTTGTTCACAACAAGATCAATCTTCTATTGTGAAATACTTTATAGGTGGAAGGCATAAGAAAATGAGCGTAATTTATTTAAGTCAGTCTTATTTTCGGATACCCAAAGACTGTCGTCTGAATTGTAATTTCTACGTAGTGTATAATTTTCCGAGTAAAAAGGAGAGAAAACTAATATCTTCAGAACTTCAGGTCTCAAAAAATACGCTTGATTTAACTACTAAAAATAAATATTCTTTTCTGTATCTTAACTTAGCAGAGAAGAAAATATTTCATTGTTTTGATCGGGAAATTCAATCTTAACTTGTTAAAATCTATTTTACGAATTACTTTTAATGACAAATACGTTTTCTTAACTTGTCAATCTCCTTTTTGTACTCCTAATAGGTAATCGATACACCTTAGTGAAACTGCGACAAAAATCAATACGACGTCAAGTCAAGCTGTTGGTAGTTTTCCATTCATTCTTACACCGTATATCGTTATGTAAACAACGACATATATTTTTTGTTTACCATTAAGCGATATAATAGACTAATTTTTTTACGGTATGTTATTTCAGGCAGAGGAAAAAATAATAATAATGGATAGTTATAATACGAATAGTGATTTTATAAATCAGGATATAAAAA